>SJYQ01000631.1:705067-727295 GCA_006410935.1 Redunca redunca
AAAAAAAAAAAACTAAAAAAAAAAAAGAAGCAAAAAAATAATCAGCTGGATTTCATTAAAATTAAAAATTTCTATTCTACAAAATATAGTGTCAAAGAATGAAAAAACAAAACAAGGCCTGGGAACTATATCTATTTCCAAAAGACATAGCTGATAAAAGATTATTATCCAAAATAAAAAGAACTATAAAAACTCATCAGTAAGAAAATAAGCAATCCAATAAGTAGATCAAAGACAATAGCAGATACTTTACAAAATAAGATGTACAAAATGACAAGTGAGCTTATGAAATATACTCCACATTATGTCATCAGTAGTGAGATGTCACTATGCACCTAAGAGAAAGGACAAAATCCAGAATGCAGAAAACACCAAATGTTGGCAAGGATGTGCCTTAACAGGAAACGTAATTTCTTGCTCCAAGGAATGCAAAATGGAATAGCCAGTTTGGAAGAGAGTTTGTCAGTTTCATACAAAACTAAACATACCTGTACTATATGATTAAGCAATGTTTCTTAGCATTTACCCAAATGAGTTGAAAACTTATGCTCACATAAACCCTGCACACAGAGGTTCACAACATCTTTATTCATAGTGCCCAAAACTTGGAAGCCACGAATATGTCCCTCAGTAGAAGTAATGGATAAATAAATGGTGGCATATTCAGGAAATGGAATATTACTCAGTGACAAGTGGAAGAGTTATCAAACCATGAAAAGACACAGAGGGAACTTAGATGAATATTACTAAGTGAAAGAAGCTCATCTGAAAAGATTGCATGTTATATGAGTTCAACTAAATGACATTCTGGAAAAAAATAAAAAAATATAGGGATAGTAAAAACATCAATGCTTGCTAGGGGTTTGGGGTGGAGGATGAATAGGTAGAGCACAAGAATTTTCGGGCAGTGAAATCACTCTGTAAGATACTATATTATAAATACATGTCATTATGCATTTATCAGAGTCATTGGAAAAGACCCCGATGCTGGGAAAGATTGAAGGCAAAAGGGGATGACAGAGGATGAGATGGTTGGATGGCATCACAGACTCAACAGACAGGAGTTTGAGCAAGCTCTGGAAGTTGATGATGGACAGGAAAGCCTGGTGTGCTGCAGTCCATGGAGTCACAGACAGACACAACTGAGTGACTGAACTGATGCATTTATTTAAACCCATAGAGAATGTAAAACACCAAGAGCGAACCCTAAGGGTAAATTAGAGTCTTGGGTAATGATGATACGTCAATGTAGTGTACCAATTATAGCAAATGTACCTCTCTGTGGGGGATGCTGATAATGGGGAAAGTCATGTAAGTGTGGGACAGGAGGCAGAAGGGAAATCTCTATCTTCTTCTCAATTTTGTTGTGAATATACAACTGCTCCAAGATAGCAAAGTATATTTAGAAACAGAATCAAAACCAAACAAAGAAAAACAAAATGACCATAGAGTACAGGCACCATTGGCCCATCATTGATATGTGACTTTTCTACAAGGATTAGATCTTCCTTCCAAGGAGTTCATAGAAACACTGTTGAGAATGGTAAAACTTTAAGGTTTATTTCAAGAGTTTATCCAAATGTGGACTACCTTGAGTCAATAGAAAGAACAAATGAGGATAAGAGGCTCGGTTTTGTAGAAGAAGCCTGGGTTGGGCCCTGGTATCTGAATGAATGTTAGTCATTTAATTGCATCCAACTGTTTGGGACTCCTTGGACTACAGCCCAGGGCACCAGGCTTTATCCATAGAATTCTCCAGGCAAGAATATTAGAGTAGGTAGCCTTTCTCTTCTTCAGGAGATCTTCTTTGACCCAGGGATCAAACCCAGACCTCCCCCATTTTAGGAAGATTCTTTACTATCTGAGCCACCAGAGAAGCCCCTAATTTTTTAACAGGCCTATATTAATCAGGGTTTGCCAGAGAAACAGAATCAATAGAATTGGTTCATTTTAAGGAACTGGCTCATGCAATTGTAGAAGCTAAGTGAGTTCAAAATCTGATGGTGTAGTTTATCAGGCTGGACAGTCAAGAAAGAGTTGCAGTTTGAGTCTGAAGGCAGTCATCTGTAGCATCAGGAAGAGCCAATGTCACAGATAAAATCCAAAAAGTAGCCTGCTGGAGAATTTCCTTTTGCTCAACGTGGTCTTTTCTTTTCTTAGGCTTTCAGTTGATTGGGTGAACCCCACCCACATTATGGAGAACAATCTGCTTTACTCAGAGTCTATTGATTTAAATACAAATTAGATATAAAAAACAACCGCACAGAAATATCTAGAAAGATGTTTGACCACATATCTGGATACTGTCACTCAAATAAGCTGACACATAAACATAATCATCACAAGCTTAAATAACAGGAAGCAATTGTAGAATTTGGTGAAATCATAAATAATTGTAAGATTAAGAGACATCATGGACAAATATACACTTTGTGGTTTTGCTAAATGCTAGGAACATTCATAGGAATGCACACTCTACAAAGATAGGGAAAGAAAACGAAACTTCATTTCTTTAGCCAGATATTGTTTGCAACCTTTTTGCTTTAGAGAGGAGATAGCAAAAGTATCAAAAACACAGCACTCTTCAATACTTTAAATTTTAGGGTGCATGACTAGACATGGATACCTTCCTTTTCTTCCTATTCAGTGTGTTCTTAGAAATAAATATAGGGAGCTAGTAGTCAGAGGAAAGGCAATGTGATGATAAATAAAATAAATAAGCTAAGCATTTTTTCTTATCTCTTTGCATTTTTAAAGTATTATGTATTTAACTTTATTTTTTCCAAGCCTTAGAATTGCTTGCTCTTTCTTACAATTTATGTTTCAGATCAAACGTCACAATTCAGACAAGTCTTCTTGTACTTATTTGCTCAGTCACAGCCAGCTCTTTGTGACGCTATGGACTGTGGCTCCTTTGTCCAAGGGGATTCTCCAGGCAAGAATACTGAAGTGGGTTGCCATGAAGTCTTCTTTCTCTGCAATAAAAATGTTCATCCCAATTCCTTTGGGTCATGTGGTGCTCTTTTATTTACATTATAGCAAATGTCACTGACCTACACAATGGGTACAGTCTGACTGATGAAAATAAAAGATCCATGGGGGCAGTAGGCACCTCCTGTGTATGTATGTCATGATGTATGTCCAGATCTGGAATAGCACCTGGAGCATAGAAAACATATAACACTTAACTAGTGCAAAGGAATTTGAAACTTCAATTCCTGTGAAATATTTTAAGACCATTTTGTGCAAAGACTTATGCCCTAAAGAGATGGCTTTATGGAAATGTGTAAAGTTGTTGCTTTGAAAAATTTATCTCCAGTTATCTGCAGGGTACAAAACATTGCTCCATACAAATAGAGGCTGAAACAGCTAATTTTCAAACCCTTCTTTTATAGGTGAGGTAACTGCCAACTAAGGTCTGTCTAGTCAAAGCTATGGTTTTTCCAGTAGTCATGTATGGACGTGACAGTTGTACTATAAAGAAAGCTGCTGCTGCTAAGTTGCTTCAGTCATGTCCAACTCTGTGCGAGCCCATAGACGCCATCCCATCAGGCTCCACCATCCCTGAGATTCTCCAAGCAAGAACACTAGAGTGGATTGCCATTTCCTTCTCCAGTGCATGAAAGTGAAAAGTGAAAGTGAAGTCACTCAGCTGTGTCCAACTCTTAGCGACCCCATGAACTGAAGCCTACCAGGCTCCTCCATCCATGGGATTTTCCAGGCAAGAGTACTGGAGTGGGGTGCCATTGCCTTCTCCAAAGAAAGCTGAGTTTTGAAGAATTGATGCTTTTGAACTATGATGTTGGAAAAGACTCTTGAGAGTCCCTTGGACTGCAAGGAGATCCAACCAGTCCATCCTAAAGGAAATCAGTCCTGAATATTCACTGGACAGATGGATGCTGAAACTGAAACTCCCAATAATTTGTCCACCTGATGCGAAGAACTGACTCATTTGAAAAGACCCTGGTCCTGGGAAAGATTGAAGGTGGGAGGAGAAAGGGATGACAGAGGATGAGCTGGCAGGATGGCATCACCGACTCAGTGGACATGAGTTTGAGTAAACTCTGGGAGTTGGTGATGGACAGGGAGGCCTGGCATGCTGCAGTTCATGGGGTCGCAAAGAGTCTGACATGACTGAGGGACTGAACTGACTGACTGAACTGAACTGCAGTCCACAAAGTCTGAGTGACTTCCTCTAGGCTGATTTGAAGGAAAGATAACTTTAAACCTTCAGAGCACTCAACAATAGAAAGAATTATCTTGCTATAAACGTATTATTCTGTTGCTATGTCATGTCCAACTGTTTGCAACACCATGGACCACAGCACACCAGGCTCCTCTATTTTCTACCATCTCCCAGAGTTTGTTCAAATTCATGTCCATTGAGTTGTTGGTACTATCTTATCATGTTATTCTCTGCCACCCTCTTCTCCTTTTGCCTTCAGTCTTTCCTAGCATTGGGATATTTTCCACTGAGTTGTCTCTTCACATCAGGCAACCAAAGTACTGGAGCTTCATCTTCAGTATCAGTCCTTCCAATGAATATTCAAGGTTGATTTCCTTTAGGATTGACTGATTTGATCTCCTTGCTGTCCAAGGGGTTCTCAAGAATCTTCTCCAGCATAACTTGGAAGTATTCATTCTTCAGCGCTCAGACTTCTGTATGGTCCAACTTTCACATTCACACATGACTACTGAGAAAACCATAAGTTTGGCTGTATGGACCTTTGTTGGCAAAATTATGTCCCTGCTTTTTAATATGTTGTCTACATGTGTCATAGCTTTCCTTCTAAGCAGCAAGCATCTTTTATTTCATGGCTCTAGTCAACAACTGCAGTAATTTTGAAGCCCAAGAAAATAAAGTCTGTCACTACTTCCAAATCTTCCCCTTCCATTTGCCATGAAGTGATGGGACCAGATGTCATGATCTTAGTTTTTTGACTGTTGAGTTTTAAACCAACTTTGTCACTCTCTTTCACCCTCTTTGCTTCCTGCCATTAGACTTGTATAACCTTCATATGACATTGTTGATATTTCTCCCAGCAATCTTGATTCCAGCTGCGAGTCTTCCATCCTGGACTTTTTCACGATGCACAATGTACTTTTCATATAAGTTAAATAAGCAGGGTGACGATATAGAGCCTTGTACTTATTTCACAGTTTGGATCCAGTCCATTGTTCCATGTCTGGTTCTAACTGTTGCTTCTTAGCCTGTATACAGGTTTCTTAGGAGGCAGGTAAGGTGGTCTAGTATTCCCATCTCTTTAAGAATTTTCCACAGAAATTCTTTAGCATACACAGTCAATGAAGCAGAAGTAGACATTTTTCTGGAATTCCCTTGCTTTCTCCATTATCTAACAAATGTTAGCAATTTGATCTCTGGTTCCTCTGCCACTTCGAACCTAACTTGCACATCTAAAAGTTCTTGGTACTAAAAGTACTGCTGAGGCTTAATTTGGAGGATTTCAAGCACAACCTTGCTAGCATGTGAAAGGAGAACAGTTGTGGTAGTTTGAACATTCTCTGGCATTACCTTTCTTTGGGATTAGAATGAAAGCTGATCATTTCTTGTCCTATGGCCACTTCTGAGTTTTCCAAATTTGCTGACATATTGAGTACAGCACTTTAACAGCATCATCTTTTAGGATTTGAAATAGCTCTAGTGGAATTCCATCACTTCCACTAGCTTTGTCCATAATAATGTTTCTTAGGGCCCACTAGACTTCACACTCCAGGATGTCCCATTCTTTGTGAATGACCACACCATCAGGATTATCTGGGTCATTTTTGAATATTTGTATTCTTGCCTCCTCTTCTTAATGTCTTTTGCTTCTGTTAGGTCCTCACTATTTCTGTCCTTTATCATACTCATCCTTGTATGATATATTCCCTTGATATCTCCACTTTTCTTGAAGAGATCTTTAGTTTTTCTCATTTTATTGTTTTCCTCTATTCCTTCACACTATTCATCTAAGAAGGCCTTCTTGTCTCTCCTTGCCAGTGCTCTGAAACTGCATTCAGCTGGGTATATCTTCTCTTTCTTCCTTGCCTTTCAATTTCCTTCTTTCTTTAGCTATTTATACAGCCTCCTGAGACAACCATTCTGCCTTCTGAATTGTTTCTTTGGGATGATTTTGGTCACTGCCTTCAGTACAGTTTTTACAAACTTCTCTCTATAGTGCTTCAGGCACTCTGTCTACTAGATCTAGTCCCTGAACACATTTGTCACCTTCATTGTATAATCATAAGGGATTTGATTTATGTCATACCTGAATGGCCTAGTGGTTTTCTCTTCTTTCTTCAATGTTAGCTGGAATTCTGCAATGAGGAGCTCATGATCTGAGTCACAGTCAGCTCCAAGTCTTGCTTTTGCTGACTGTATAAATCTTCTCCATCTTCAACTGTAATGAACATAATCAATCTGATTCTATTGGCCATCTGGTGATGTTCATGCTTAGAGTCCATGTGTAAATGTCCATGTATAGAGCTATATAGTACATATAAAGCTATATAGTACAGCTAAAATAGCTTTTAGAATAGCTTTTTTCAAACCAGGATCTTCATAACTGTATTCTACTTAGAGATTCCTAGTATCAAAATAAAGTTTAGAAAACAACATTTAAAAAAAGACTCTCCTGTTGCTTTATTTTAAAAATAATATCTACTAAATAGCATACATAATAATATACAATATTCAACCCCTAATATCTGGCTTCCACTTTTACAGTGCCACATATTTTATAAACAAAAGAAAAGATAGTAATGCTTGACTTTTTTAAGGCAATAAAATCCAGTAAAATTTTAAATGAAAAACTTTTAGAAATATGAAGTCTTTGGAAAATAGTATAAAGTATTTGAGTAAAGAGGCAATATGAATCCAAAGAAAATATTATGAAATAAAGGTCAAAGGCAGGACTTGGTTGGTCTTCATATTACCAACCACAAAACCATGAAATATGAAGCGAATTTCTCAAAAAAGACCCTAGTTAGGTTGCTTTGGAAACCTCACCACCGATAGAGGATCTAGTCTCCTTTGAAAGAAAAGTCCAGTTCAGTTACATTTTAGGGGAGCCTAAGTGAAATGGCAACCCACTCCAGTACTCTTGCCTAGAAAATCCCATGGACGGAGGAGCCTGGTGCAGGCTACTGTCCATGGGGTTGCAAAGAGTTGGACACGACTGAGCGACTTCACTTTCACTTTCAAGTGCTCTTAAGATTTGCATATTTCAGGATCTCACATTTCAAGAGACATAATGACAACCTTTTGGCTTTGAGGAGGGACAAAACAAGTTTAATGTATCAAATTCCTAAAAGAATTTCAAATCATAAAAGTCACTTATGGGGATGAGTTTTTGAAATTACTTAATATGAAGGATATTTGGATTATTTAACTGCAAGAAGAAAAGGTATTTTTGATGATTTTTTTCAAATACATAGAAAAGTGATTAGATTTATTTTGAATATATCTTGTGGTCACAGAGCAGTCAGAACTAGAAGCAATACCTGGACAATACAGCAATTCCAGCTTAAAATAAGAAAATTTTAATAAGTGGAGCTGCAATTGGATATCTCAATATATTGAGTTATCCATTCACAGAAAGATAAAAATAAATCAAATATCAGTACTGAGGTAATCAACACTTTCATGAATAACTGAACCAAATAAACACCATGGTATCTTCTTGAGGTTTGCTGAGTTTAGATGAGATTTTTCTACTCAAATGACACTTGGAGCTAGATGCCAGTTCCATGATTTGTAAGTACAGAATGGTTTTAGAGCTCTTCAAATTACATCTCAACCAAAGTCTTAACATTCTCATTAATTATAAAAGTTCTATCTGATTTATTGAAACACATAAATTTCTTCTAATTTAATCAGTACACTGAAGTGACTATTTACCACTTAAAAATATACTTTATTCCATTATTGAAGAAAACATTGTTTTCTTAGTCTGATGAACTTGGACCAATAAACCCATCTTCCAGAATCTCAGTTTTCTCATCTATAAAATGGAAGTTTTATGTTCCAATTTCTGTTTCAAGTTCTGCATCAAGTAAACACCTAGTCATCATCAAAGGCTGGACAACTATTTAAATAAGACACCTATGATTCAGTTTCAGACCTCTGTTTAGGAATTCTTCTCACCATCAATTTATGACACAACAATACAAGTCTTATTAGGTTATAGTCAAACTTTGTTTTCATTCCAAAATCCCATTTTTCAGCTTGATCACTCATCTTATTCACTAGTCTTGACTCTGAGTGACTTTTAGCTACTTCCAAAAATTGAATCTATCTGCAAGAGATGACTATTTGTCACTATTGAAGCTTTTTAAAAAAGTGCTACAAAGAAGGCTTTGAAGAAAATTTCAAAAGAGGTGAAACAGCATTCTGAACTATAGCAGCATCATTAACAATAATTGTATAATTGCCCAAAGGACAAACATTTTTTGTGAGTGTAATTTCTGATATGACTCAAAATGGTGACAGTATATTTCCTTCATGAAAACATTAAGGAAAAATACAAAGCAGCATCTAAGAGACAGAATATATTAAACCTTGTAAAAGTTCAGAGGAGGCGAGGGGAACCCCTTTATATTCACTAGTTAAAGATAAAATCTGCCTAGACTTTGAAGACTGAGCAGATTATTGGCATCTATTATTATGTGAATTTTTAAAATTACTTCATCAGAAAGTACTAATTGGTAATACTAGTTAGATTTCACTTAGAAAAGAGTTGAATTCTGAGGGACTAGAACAAAGGAATTAACCTTTGTCTTGGCAAAAGTCTGAAAGGTCCAAGAGCAGAAGCCACAGTCAGAGCAAACTGAAGTGGATCGAAGACCAAAGGGATGGTCCTCTCTCTGCCTCCTTGGCAACATGTTCAGTTCTCTCACGTATAAAGACCAGCATCTTAAGGACGTAAAACTCTCATCCACTGCCACTATCACCACCAAACGTGCCAACAGGCAACATCGATGAGAGCCAGGGTCCACCTTAGATCGCTCCCTCAGTTAGCTCACTCAGTCATATCTGACTCTTCGTGACCCCATAGACTGCAGCCCGCCAGGCGCCTCTGTCCATTCTCCAGGCAAGAATATCTTAGATAGCTAGTTCTTAATCCTTGTTTATGTACTTTGGTTTATAGTTTTTGGGGGGTTTTGTCTTTATTTTTTCCTAGGAAGATGCTATCTAACAGGGCTCTCAATTTGACTTTTATAACCATGCCAGAAAAACAGCTATTAAATGACAAGATTATCAGGACATTTAAACACACAGAGATGGGTTTACACAAGGAGGCTGGTGATGATGAAAATGATCTTTTCCCAGAAGTGTCACTCAAGTGAAAACCACTTACTCTTTCTCTGTCTCTGAGAGCTGGGATAGGAATGTCAGTAAACTGGTGTGTCACATATATGCAAATTTCTAAGTGTTCTAAAGGTCATTTACAATCCACATGGCTTGGCATTTTTCTTCCAGAACACTAAAAGAAATAATTTAATTAACTCTTCCAAAGAAACATAATCAGACTTAATTGGAATTTGTTTTGGTCAAGATATTTGATTCTAGGATCTAGATAACTGAAAAATAAATAATACAAACACACGCACACACACACACACACTTTATAGTTGGTGTCAGTAGATTAAGGTTAAGTATGTGAAAAGGAGATCAGAACTTAAGAGTATGCACTTCATAGGAATTCAGTTTATCACTCTGGTAGTTTTTCCTTGGTCCCTTTCTTCAAACTCTTAATCTGTAGAAAATATATCAAAAATGAGTCAATAAGAAAGCTTGCCTCTGAAACAGGAGACTCAACAACAAATACTGTCCAACTGTCATTGTTTAAGCTGCAGTTTACTTATGAGCAATTGAACCACATTATTTCAGCTAAATTATATTTTACTGCAGTGAGAAGCCAAAAAAAAAAATAAACTTTTTTTTCCTTGCACTTCAGACTTCAGTGATACGGAAAAACATTGATCTCTCAAGAAAACAAAAACATCTTTAACCAAAAGGAATATCCCAGGAATGATAACTAGGTCTTGTAGACCTAAAGGATAGATTAAAAATAATAATAATAACATTTTAGCCAGACATTTATCATTTGTATACATAGTTACTTAGAGAGTGATTGTCACCATATAGAAAGAAAACAGTGGATATTCCGAAACTGCATTTGGCATGTTATAAATTTTTATAAGATTTGTCTTGCTAAATGACTAAGAATTGCCACTAATAATAATAAAACTATTATAAATTAAGTAAGGTAGTATGTTAACTTATTTGCATGGATTTTCTAAGTGTTACCAAAACACTATGTTTCTATAGGTGAAAACTCTGAGACTCAGATAGGTAAGTAATTTGCTCCAGGTTACCCAGCTAGTGAATGGAGTTATACTGATATGTTAGCAGGTGGCAATACAATGCCAGCTGGTTAATAGTGGGGAAAAAAGGAAGAATGAATTATTTCATGATCTTGAGCATTCAATAGCAGATACAGTCTCAGTATGCCAAAGATATCATTGAGATTCAGTCTCTTGATTCTGTGTGATCTTCACTCTCAGGCACATTTTCTATATGATGACAAAGATGGTGGTAGCATCCTAGGTTATGTCTGTAGAAGTAGATATTATGTACCCAGAGATATAATACCGTAGTCCCTGTCACTTTAAATCAATTTCTATTAGGGTATTTTAAGGTGTTGCAAATAAACACTTGATGAAACGTGAGGTTCAAACATTTCTCCAAACTTAGAGATTGACCCATGCATTGATGTTTTTGCTAATGATGTGATAGAAAAGATGATTAGTCTTCAAAATTTACAAATAGCTTATATGCCTAACAGCATCAAAACAAACACGATAAAAAAAAAATGGACAGAGGACCTAAACAGACATTTCTTCAAAGAAGACATATGAATGGCCAATAGGTACATGAAAAGATGCAATGAATTTCTTTTATGTCATATTTGCTGTTTTCCTGGGAGACAAAAAATGCTTAACTGCAGCAAAAAAAAAAAAAGAAAAAAGAAAGAAACTCCATTAGGAGGAAGGGGGAGTACATCACCAACCCTGTAGTGAAAAGAGTTCCTCTTGATGGCTTTAGTAAAGTCATGAGGATGACTCACAGAGCCCCACATGAGGTCTATTGCCTAATCTGAACTGACTATTGTGAAAAGGAAATGAGACACTATCATTGGTAAGACTCAGGTTAAATGCTAATATGGTAGAGATGAGATAGAGATTAGGCTATGGCTCCACCCAAACATAAACATAGTTTCAAAGAGGAAAGTTTAGAAAGAAATATGTGATTTGTTACAAACAATATGTAAATATTGTCTGTATAGTAGATACAAGGGACTGCCTCATTTTGTAATTAATTAATTAATTAACATTAATTTCACTCTACAGGGAGGCCTGGTGTGCTGTAATTCATGGGGTCGCAAAGAGTTGGACACGACTGAGTGACTGAAATGAACTGAACATACTTGGAAAAATGTATAAACCAAGATCTCTTTTCTGCCTATCTATATCTATTTATCCATCCATCCATCTGTGTGCATGTGATAAGTTGCTTCAGTAGTGTTCAACTCTTTGTGACACTGTAGACTGTAGCCCACCAGGTTCCTCTATCCATGGATAGAGGATATTTTTATAGACAAAAATACTGGAGTAGGTCACTATGCCCTACTCCAGGGGGTCTTCCTTACCCAAGGATCTAAGCTGTGCCTCCTGAGATTCCTGCATTGCAGGTGGATTCTTTATTGCTGAGCCACTAAGGAAGCCCATCCATACATCTATCTATGCCTTTATATCTCAACAACTTGATCTCTATTATCATAGGGAATGTAGTCTTCAGCCTAAATACAAAGCCCCAAATAATTTAACCCAAAGCCTCTGAGTATCTAATGTCCCAAATTCTAGTGATTGTTTATTTAAGCAATTTTCAATAGCAAATTTCATTACGTGAGTTTTTTTGTTTGTTTGTTTTTTTCAATTCATACCTTAGCATTTCAGTGACACCCCCTATCTCACACCCCTCTAACATGCATGCATACCTCAGAGGCTGTTCTTCTGAATTCAAAAGGTCATAATCAAGGCCAGAAGTCAAAATGTCTACCTGAGTGATGTTTTATCCTGAGTTGTGGCAATCACTTCAAATTGTGGTGTTATCATTATTTACTTGTGTCTTTACATGCCTTTTGCTCAATTACATAAGGTTTTTCTTCTGTTCTTAGGACAGAAACCAAAATCCTGAATCTAGTGTTTAAGATCTTTTATAATAAATCTGCACTTGATGTACATTCCCTATAACTAATATTTCTATATACCATTAGTTCTAAATATGTAGGATGTTTAGCATTTGAAGACCTTGCTTAATTTAAGAATTCTAGACTTCACTTACTGTTGATTCTAACTTAAGTTGTCCAGAAATTTATATTTTTAATGAGCATTTTTGCTAGCCAAGATGGACTCTGTTCCATTGTGTAATAAACAAACTTCCAAATCTTAAGGGCATTGAACAATCAAAGTTTATTTTCTTCTTGACAAATTATACAACAAAAGTCAGCTAGAGGCTTTTCTCCAGGATTACAGCAAAAAAATAAAAAAAGTTATCATTCACCCAAACTGAGGAAAAGAGAATGTATTAAACTGCTCACTAGCTCTAAAATCTTCCACTCGGAAGTGGCACCATCTTCTCATCTCTTTTGTTTAGATTTTATTGTGCAAAATTCTCTGGCCATGTTTAAGCTGAAGGTGATGAAAACTATTTGGTAAATGATATTTATGCAGCTATTTTGAGGTCTTTGTTTTGGGACACAGGTGCCATAGTTTTTATTCTGAGTTACTGCCCCCTCCAAAGATTAAAAAAAAAAAAAATGAAATGAAATGTTAGTCGCTCAGCAGTAGCCATTCCCTTCTCCAAGGGAACTTCCTGACCCAGGGAGCCCAGGTCCCCTGCATTGCAGGCAGATTCTTTAATGTCTGAGCCATCAGGTGAGCCCAAAGATTTCAAAACCTGCCTTTAATCTTCCTCTGTACATTTGTATATCCATTACCAATGCTGAATTTGTCTTCCCTATTTCTAGCTGCAAAAGAAATTCCAACCCTAAGTTTATCTTCTGGAACTAAAAAGTCAAAAGGAATTTTCTGCTCAATAATTTATTTGCTTTTACTGTATTTTCTAATACTCACATTGTTCAAAAATAATTTAATACATCTATAATATACAATGTAATCTTATTTTTGAGGAAACAAATCTTTTAGCAATCAAATCATAGCAAAAGAAATACAAAGGAAATTAACTTTATCTACTCAGCAGAATATAACTATCAACAGATTATTTTCTGAAAATTTCTCTATAAATCAGTTGTTTAAAAATCTTTTATATTTCTCCATTGGGACAGTATCATAGTGATTGAGATGTCTAGGAGAGTATTGCCAATGCCTAATTAACTCATTAGGCTGTATGTTCAAAATGAAACAGTGTAAAATAAAATAGTATTAAGTAAAATGCAACACCTTTACAATGCAAAAAATGCTAAAATCGAAACCATATGTTTGCTATGTATATTTTAAGCTAATACTGAGGCAAGCCTTTTAAATTAGAGAAGAATGAATAGCTATGTAGAGATTTTGTAGATATTTTGAAAAGGAATTATGAGTATTTTCAAGGGTTTATATATTATCAGCGGAAGATCTTAATTATTCCTAATTGCCACTTCAAATTGTATGATGTCCTTGCTTCAACAAAGGTATATCACTACTAATACTTTAAAATTTCAAACTACGATTAGCCCATTGTTCAAATTATGACTGCAATAATGAGGGTGAGAATAAAAAGTTAATGAGTAAGAAAATAAGGAGAGATGAAAATATACAGTGCTAACTAGGAGAGACTTTTAGCAAATAGAGGAGAAAACAATAAAATGAAGTGAATGTGTTCATGTTGTGAAAAGTTGTCTGATGAGGAAAAGCTGAACTACTACCAGTAAACTAAGAATAACAGAGAGAGACTGTGGTCTGTGCATGATCCATGTGATGGAAAAATAAAGTTGACTATAATATAGAAACATTTGAGTCAGACAACTTACACAACATAGGACAAGGGAAAAGAGAAGAATGAAAGTACTTGCTTGCATTTTAAAGTAATGTGTCTTAGTGGGACTTGAACTTCCGAGATTGACAGGAGTAGTGGTGGGGAAAGCTGTGAAGTGAAAGCCGCTCAGTTGTGTCTGACTCTTTGCAACCCCACAGACGATTCAGTGGGTAGCCTTTCCCTTCTCCAGGGGATCTTCCTTACCCAGGGATCAAACCCAGGTCTCCTGCACTGCAGGCAGATTCTTTACCAGCTG
Organism: Redunca redunca; assembly: GCA_006410935.1. Classification (NCBI taxonomy): domain Eukaryota; kingdom Metazoa; phylum Chordata; class Mammalia; order Artiodactyla; family Bovidae; genus Redunca; species Redunca redunca. The sequence continues at coordinate 719,428 of SJYQ01000631.1, forward strand.
AGCCACAAGGGAAAGCTGAGAAGATGCCTGAAAGATATTTTATTTAGCATTTGAGAATAAGACCATCTGCCCACTTAAGTTTCCTAAAGATGAGGAAAGAGTTTCCACAGCCCCACAACCTCTTAATGGGCAGAGTGCAGAACCTTTGTCAGCTTTTCATTTGTTGATCAGTGAAATTTGGCACCTCTCTTTGTGGAGAAATTTGCTAGTCTTCATTATATATTGTCCACACCTCAACTGAACCACCATTTTCAGGCTCAACTCTGAGAATTTCTCCAGTTTCGTTCAGGTCAGTTGCTCAGTTGTGTCCAACTCTTTGTGACCCCATGGACTGCAGCACGCCAGGCTTTACTATCCATCACCAACTCCCTGAGCTTGCTCAAACCCATGTCCATTGAGTCAGTGACACCATCCAACCATCCAGTCCTCTGTCATCTCCTTTTCCTCCTGCCTTCAATCTTTCCCAGCATCACGGTTTTTTCCAATGAATCATTTCTTCATATCAGGTGGCCAAAGTATCGGACCTTCAACTTCAGCATCAGTCCTTCCAATGAATATTCAGGACTGATTAAGGATCCCCATTTTCTGAATTGAACCCCAGGCTCAATTCTGAGAACTTCGCCAGAGTAGATCCCAAATTATTAATGGATTGGAACTCAGACTGTTAACAAATAGCTAGGGAAAAGCCATATTAGCAATAATACAAGGAGGACAGTAACGATTCAAATTAATCAAGTGTATATTGAGTGCCTATTTGTGGATCAGCTATTGTGCTATGAATTTTATATATGTAATTTCTAGTTGGACTTCCCCAGTGACTCAGTGGTAAAGAATCTGCCTGCAAGGCAGGAGACCCAGGTTCCCTGGGTCAGGAAGATCCACTGGAGAAGGAAATGGCAGCCCATTCCCGTATTCTTGCCTGAGAAATCCCACGGAGAGAGGAGTCTGGCAGGCTATAGCCCATGGAATCACAAAAGATTTGGGCACAACTTATCAACTAAACAACAACACAGAAACAACAAATTTCTAGTTACCATTTAATCAGTGTTTTATTGAGCATAGTCTCAGCAACTTAAGACAGGAGCTGGAGGACTAACTGGCACAGACACAGGTTCAAGTCAGAGGAAGCGGAAACCAGAGCAGAATCATGATGGATGGGTGTAGACCCCTGGGGAGGTAAGGCTGAGGGCAAACTCTGCGTCCTGAAAATGTCCCTTTTGTGTCCCTGTCTTTTCCATGTTTCCTACTTTGAATCCCCCTCACGGAACTGTTGAAAATGAAAATTGGTTCTCAGAGTCTTCATCACACTGACTTGTGAGTGAAACAAGCTGTAGATGCCAGCTAGCTAAGAACACCAGATAATTTCTCTTGAACTGAAGGTTTGGAATAAATAAATCCACTCATTTATATATTATTTAGTCACATATTGAATACCTTCTATGTCATACATTAGATTAATCTTTATTGTCACATGTCAGTAGAAGCTATAAATTGAAAACTGAAATTCCATGTATTAATTAAGAAAGGTGAGTTTGAAGAATGAGATTAGCAAGGCCTTTAATCTGCTCTAACATCAGACCTTAATGCCTTATTTCCTCAGTTTCCCCTTATTTGTTTAACTTGTTCATGGAAATATAGGGAGAACATGGCCACTTAGATTGGAAGAAATGTCTCAGCTTACACACTCAAACAGGTCTTCTTATAAGAGATTGTCAACCAAATAAATACATGCATGGAATGTAGTTTTATACCTTGGAGAGGAAGTTGAAACATTATATCAGAAAAAGCATATCTCTGTGTATACCTCTATAAATGAGTAACATTCAAATAAAGCTTTAATGAAAACCATATCCTAAGATACTCTAGTTATTTCCTGAAGCAAAGAGACACTGTCCTGTGTGATAGGGCAATGAGGAGGAAGCCCAGGCATTGCTGTATGAAAGTTCAGGTTCAAAATAGTAAGGCCACCTAGGAGGTCTTCCCTCTCGAGAAATATGTTATATTCTTCTGTCACTAAATTGTTCCTATATTGGGACTCACAACTGTCACTTTCCTTGGAAACCCAGATATTTCTAGGAGGGGCAGCAAGCTTCTGGAAGTCACTTCAAGGACAAGGGTTAGGTTCAGAAAGTTATCTTCACACATGCCCACAACCTCAGAGTAAAGGAAGTACTAGGAAAGGCCAGGCTTGGCTGAGACTATGCTGTGAGGTCAGGTTGTTCCCACTGGGCTTTTCATGAGATTTAAGCTAACATTTGAAAATAGCAAGCAGATCACTGGTTGGCCCCCAGATTAGTGACATCAGCTTTGCTTCAGAACTTACTATTAACACATGTCTTCAGTCACTGCCTCAGGATTGTTGAAGAAGAAACTGAGATGGGGGCCCAACGAATGATATGTGTTTCAAGAAACCCTCTAGGTGATGCTAATTCATGCTCAAGTTTAAGAAACAGTGACCTACATGGCACTTTCACTGGGGCCCATCCTATTTTGTGGATTCAAGAAATAACCTAAGGTTTACTATGTTTTCAGTTCTTTCCTGAAATCAGACTTTGATGTCATACAAAAGGGCTAGATTAAAAGCTTGCTGTGCTGGGAGTTGGGAATAAAAAGAGTAGGATGAGATGAGAATAAAAAGTAATAAGGATGGTGTGAAAAAGAATCCAGAAATGAAAGAACAAGGATGAGAGATCCCAGCAAGACATATATCAGCATATTTTCTAGCTTAGTCCTAGCTTAACTTCAGTCTTTTCCATGATAGAACTTTACGCTAATGACTACTGGGTTGCAGACCTGCATTAGGTCTGCAGTGGGGACCATGTTATGCTGGGATTTTGTTTTTCTGTCTCTAAAGGCAGTAGCAGTAGGTTAAGCTGTCTCCCTGTTTGTGAGCTTTCTTCTGCCCCAGTTTGTGTGTGTGTGTGTGTGTGTGTTTCTTTTTGAAATGCATTCTAATGTACTTCCAGGGATTAGGCCTGACAGCAGCAGCCCACAATAAAGTGAGCACTTGGTCACACAACAATGAGGAAGAATGAACTACAATTAAGCCAACATAATTGCATACAAGCAACACCCTCCAAGGTAGGGAACAATGAATCTTTGGCTCAAAGTAATAAGGGATCAGGAGATGAAAATGTTGAAACAGCTCACTGGAGCAGTCTTAAAACTCACAATGAAAGGAAAAATCATAACAAAAAATTGCCATGGATTCCTAATCCCAAGAAATCAGCCTGTCCTCCAAAATGTAAGACACGTACTTTCTAAGGTACATGGTTATTTGCGCATAGGTGCTCAGTCATGTCTGGCTCTTTGTGACCCCATGGACTATAGGGTGCCAGACTCCTCTGACCATGGGGTTTTCCAAGCAAGAATACTGGACTGGGTGGTCATTTCCTTCTTCAGGCGATCCTCCTGACATAGGAATCCAACCCGTATCTCCCGTGTCTCCTTCATCTCCTGCATTGGCAGGTGGATTCTTTACTACTGAGCCACCTGGGAAGCACTACATGTTTAATGACCACTACTTAATCCCTCCTGGTTTGGATGGACAGTGGACCATTATTTGGAAACCATGTTCATTTTCGAGGGTAATGAGTCTTATCAATTAGCTCATATTTAAATTGTTGCAATTCATTCTATTTACTAGTATTTTCATTCCAACAATCAATTAAGTACATACTTCTTTGGAATGATTTTTAGAATTCTCCAGTCCCTATAAAGAAGAAGTAGGTTTACAAAGTAGTTTTTCTTACTGTAAGTCATCTAGAAAACTGACTTATTCTCAGAGAGAAACTGTGCCAGTGAAGAGCTTGGAGGTACAAGCTAAAATGAATATGCTTATTACTTTTTAATCTTTTCCTGATGGAGGAGCAAAGAGGCCATTGTGCTGTAAAAGAGGAGGGGAAAGCAGATAGGTGTTTCCATTTTCTTTAGAAATTATTTTTCTCCTTAAGACATTATAGCAGAGGATTAGGTAATTTTGATTGAGTTTATGTATTCCTATACTACCTCTATCACACAATCTTTCATAATTAAGAATCAGTGAATTAACAATTCACTTAATTGTTCAGAAAATATTTAATGAGTTTTTACTAGGCTTCTAAATGTGGTTTAGTCATTACCCAAACAGGTCACGCTGTAGTTCTTTTCCCCAAAGAATACATCCTCTATTGTAGGGTTGTGTTTGGTCAAGACTAAGATGCTTGACAAATACTAGATTGTTAAGTGCAGAAGCAGAGAAACTACAGACACACAGAGGGAAATACATTACCTTGGAACAGAGAAGATGAACATACTACAACTGAGCTGGACTTGAAAGGAAATTCTTTGCAAAACTGCAAGGATCCTACTTTCCACCTTCTTCCTTGTACTCTCCCTACAAACCATCTGCACCATAATCTAACCAGGGAGTGTATTTTGTCACATTAGCCTTTTATGGGATATGGAGGACATCTTTTAAAATTTAGCTCTTGTCAGTGATAAAGAAACTCAGTAGAAAAGGCACCAGACTGGTTGATTTTTTATTTATTTATTTTTTTAAATTATTTTTTTAATATAAAAAGCACAATTTATTAATACAAAGGACATAAAGCAGATACACATAGTTGATTAAACTAGAAAAATGTATGTACAAACTTTCAAATCAGATTAACAGTTCAATCAAATCTGGGGGGAAACACAAAGATATAGTATACCTGCACCACCATCTCTCTGGGTCCTCTCCTTGCACCAGTCCCAAGCATCCTGCATCCTGCATCGTGTATCAGATATCGACTGGCGATTCGTTTCTTACTTGATAGTATACATGTTTCAATGCCATTCTCCCATCTCATCCCACCCTCTCCCTCCCTCTCTCCCCCAGAGTCCAAAAGTTCACTCTATAGATCTGAGTCTCTTTTGTTGTCTCGCATACAGAGTCATCATCCCCATCTTTCTAAATTCCATATATATGCGTTAGTATACTGTATTGGTGTTTTTCTTTCTGGCTTACTTCACTCTGTATAATCGGCTCCAGTTCCATCCATCTCCTTAGAACTGATTCAAATGTATTCTTTTTAATGGCTGAGTAATACTCCATTGTGTATATGTACCACAGCTTTCTTATCCATTCATCTGCTGATGGACATCTAGGTTGTTTCCATGTTCTGGCTATTATAAACAGTGCTGCGACAAACATTGGGGTACATGTGTCTCTTTCTATTCTGGTTTCCTCGGTGTGTATGCCCAGCAGTGGGATTGCTGGGTCATAAGGCAGTTCTATTTGCAAATTTTAATAAAGCTGTAGGGGTCTTTGAAACTTTCCCAAATGAAGAAGAGACAGAAATGGAGAGACAGAGAAATGATGAGAGACAAAATAGACACAAAAGGGGGAAATCAAGGGAGAGGAAAAAAGAAAACAAAGAAACAAAAAATTGAGAAGAAGGAAAAGTCGGGATATTTTGAATATTTCCATTTTTTTAAGGAATCTCCACACTGTTCTCCATAGTGGCTGTACTAGTTTGAATTCCCACCAACAATGTAAAAGGGTTCCCTTTTCTCCATATCCTCTCCAGCATTTATTGCTTGCAGACTTCTGGATCGCAGCCATTTTGACTGGTGTGAAGTGGTACCTCATTGTGGTTTTGATTTGCATTTCTCTGATAATGAGTGATGTTGAGCATCTTTTCATGTGTTTGTTAGCCATCTTTATATCTTCTTTGGAGAAATGTCTATTTAGGTCTTTGGCCCATTTTTTTGATTGGGTCATTTATTTTTCTGGAATTGAGCTGCATAAGTTGCTTGTATATTGTTGAGATTAGTTGTTTGTCAGTTGCTTCATTTGCTATTATTTTCTCCCAATCAGAAGGCTGTCTTTTCACTTTGCTTATATTTTCCTTTGTTGTGCAGAAGCTTTTAATTTTGATTAGATCCCATTTGTTTATTTTTGCTTTAATTTCCAGAATTCTGGGGGGTGGATCATAGAGGATCCTGCTGTGATTTATGTCGGAGAGTGTTTTGCCTATGTTCTCCTCTAGGAGTTTTATAGTTTCTGGTCTTACATTTAGATCTTTAATCCATTTTGAGTTTATTTTTGTGTGTGGTGTTAGAAAGTGATCTAGTTTCATTCTTTTACAAGTTGTTGACCAATTTTCCCAGCACCACTTGTTAAAGAGATTGTCTTTACTCCATTGTATATTTTTGCCTCCTTTATCAAAGATAAGGTGTCCATAGGTGTGTGGGTTTATCTCTGGGCTTTCTATTTTGTTCCATTGATCTATATTTCTGTCTTTGTGCCAGTACCTTACTGTCTTGATGACTGTGGCTTTGTAGTAGAGCTTGAAGTCAGGCAAGTTGATTCCTCCAGCTCCATTCTTCTTTATCTTATGTGTGAGTGGTTATATGTGTTCATTCTCTATTTGATCTTACCTGACATGTGTTTGCTTTACAAGTGTGATTAGCCAGTTGTGTTTGTGTCATGTGGGAAAGCCTTTTCTGCTCACTACAATAGAAGCAGGATCATGTGATTTTGGTGTCAGTAGAGTGACAAACACAATTCTGGATCCTTTACCTGTGCTTGGTACCTGCTAACCTAGTGACTTGAATACACAGGGTTAGTATTAGATTTCCTTTGGACCCAAGTTAGTTGACTTAGAAGCCAAGAGCCATAGACTTGGAAGATAAGCCCAGAGACAAAGAAAACTGAAGCTATAAGGACTAATAAAATTAAGGACTCTCTCTTATCTCAGATGTGGAGCAAGCATGTGTTAGAAATGTTTGTGCTTACTAATGAAGAACCTTTCATTTTCCTTTATATCATTTTTTTTTTTTTTTTCTTAACTAAGGAGAAAATGTGCATTATTTAAAGGAACCAAACAGAATGAAAGCACAACAAAGAAAAGAAATCATTTTGATTTAAATCTTGGCAAATATTCAACTTGCAATAACTTGAAGATTTAATACTATTACATGCACAAAAAAATAAAGCCTAATGCTCATCCAAGCATATTTCAATCAAAACTCTCTCTGGGAACCTTCCTACTGACAATACAATTTCATGCAAAATAAACAATAAGATGCAAAAACTACTGTAAGCAGTTTAGGAAATTACATATCAAATATCTTCCTAAGAGCCTGGGGGTCTTACTGAGCAGAAGTTTTGCCTAAAAGGTCTCATTGCATATGCAGATTTAAATAATTCACTTGTTTAAGAAATCTCCTATTCTCTGTTTACTGAAGCACTTCAGTGGTGGGTTGTCGCCAGCAGTCATGCCAAGAGTCAAACGGAAAAAGAAAAAGAAAATTATTTTTCTAGTATTGAAGAAATTGATATGAAAATAATTAACAAGCCTAGGGTTTTGCAGTAAAGTCAGGTAATGATAGTATATTCAATCAAAATCTATTCTCCATAAGTGTGATTTCATAAACCAGGGTAATTTACACAGATATGCATAGACTTACACTGAAAAGTTGTATGGTCACTCTTAGTTAGCTACTTGACCAACTGGTCTCATATGTATCTTATTACATAGGTAAGAATCCCAGAGAAAGATGCTGTCCAAGGTCACAAGACCAGTGAGCATGGGCACTTGAATGTGTTGACAGAACTTCCAAAGTTTGGTTCCTATCTTAACACATGGCATCCTGTATATGTGAAGAAATCTATACAAAATCTTAAATGTGTGTGTATGTGTATGTGTATCTTCCTAAACTTAAAAGTTATTTAGACTTTGATTAAATAGAATAATTCTCCAGTTGTCTCATGCATTCACAGATCTCTGATGATTTAACCAATAATAGAATAATAAGATAAAAGGACAACAACAATAAACTAACCAGATCTTCTCTAAAAGAGAAAATTAGCAAAGTCAATGTCTGCAATACAAGTAATA
>SJYQ01000631.1:740948-751390 GCA_006410935.1 Redunca redunca
AAAAAAAAAAAAAAAAAAAAAAGAGCAAGTTTGACATTTAGATGTTTCAGTCATTTTTTTACCATCTAAAAAACTCAGCTGCTCATTCAAACTTAAATGTAAATGTTTGAAGTGTTAATAAGTCAGAGATTTTACATTTTAAATATAAAGATCAAATCCTTAAAGCATAGAAGTTTCCATGATGGAATTATGAACTTCATTGAATTTGGTCTTCACTGTTTCTGAAAGCAGATGATGTGGGTTATCTACTTGCCTTTCAGATAGAAGAATAAATGCTTCTCAATCTCATACATGGAATCCAGGAAAATGGTATAGATGATCTAATTTGCAAGACAGAAATAGAGACACAGGTGTAGAGAACAAATGTATGGACCAAGAGGGACAGGGAACAAAAGAAGAAAGATGAATTGCTAGATAAGGATTGACATATATACACTATTGATACCATATATAAAATACATAATTAATAAGAACATACTGTACAGCTCAGAGAACCCTATTCAGTGCTCTGATATTATCTAATGTGAAGTGAAGTGAAAGTAGCTCAATCATGTCCTACTCTTTGCGACCCCATGGAATATAGAGTCCATGGGATTCTCCAGGCCAGAAGGCTGGAGTGAGTAGCCTTTCCCTTCTCCAGGGGATCTTCCCAACCCAGGGACTGAACCCATATCTCCCTCATTGCAGGCAGATTCTTTACCAACTGAGTGACAAGGGAAGCCCAAGAATACCGGAATGGGTAGCCAATCCAAAAGAGCTGATTCACTTTGCTGTACAGTAGAAACTAGCACAATATTTAAATCAATTGCATTCTAATACAAATCAATTAAAAAAAAAAATGAAGTTCAATCAGACCAGGAACCTGTATCAGGAGCATAGCATTTACTCCTGATTTTCATCTTTCTAGGTTCACTCAACCGGCAGAAGGCTACCTCTGCCTCCCAGGAACCATGTTTAGTTTTTCGACTCTTACTTGCTTCAGTTCAGCTCAGTTCAGTTCAGTCGTTCATTCATGTCTGACTCTCTGTGACCCCATGAATCACAGCATGCCAGGGCTCCCTGTCCACCATCTCCCAGAGTTCACTCAAACTCATGTCCATCGAGTTGGTGATGCCATCCAGCCATCTCATCCTCTGTTGTCCCTTTTCCCTCTTGCCCCCAATCCCTACCAGCATCAAAATCTTTTCCAATGAGTCAACTCTTCACATGAGGTGGCCAAAGAACTGAAGTTTCAGCTTTAGCATCATTCCTTCCAAAGAACACCCAGGACTGATCTTTAGAATGGACTGGTTGGATCTCCTTGTGGTCCAAGGGACTCTCAAGAGTCTTTTCCAACACCACAGTTCAAAAGCATCAATTCTTTGGCACTCAGCTTTCTTCACAGTCCAACTCTCACATCCATACATGACCACTGGAAAAACCATAGCCTTGACTAGACGGACCTTTGTTAGCAAAGTAATGTCTCTGCTTTTGAATATGCTATCTAGGTTGGTCATAACTTTTCTTCCAAGGAGTAAGTGTCTTTTAATTTCATGACCGCAGTCACCATCTGTAGTGATTTTATTACTGGTCAAAACAAACAAACAAACAATGAAAAGCCCAAAACTTTCAGACTAAATTCACAAATGAAACTCACTTACCAAAGGAAGGTTTCAGTTCAGTTCAGTCGCTCAGTCGTGACCCCATGAATCGCAGCATGCCAGGCCTCCCTGTCCATCACCAACTCCCAGAGTTCACCCAGACTCGCATCCATTGAGTCAGTGATGCCATCCAGCCATCTCATCCTCTGTCATCCCCTTTTCTCCTGCCTCCAATCCTTCCCAGCATCAAAGTCTTTTCCAATGAGTCAATTCTTCGCATGAGGTGGTCAAAATACTGGAGTTTCAGCTTTAGCATCATTCCTTCCAAAGAAATCCCAGGGTTGATCTCCTTCAAAAGCAGAGACATTACTTTGCCGACTAAGGTCCGTCTAGTCAAGGCTGTGGTTTTCCCAGTGGTCATGTATGGATGTGAGAGTTGGACTGTGAAGAAGGCTGAGTGCCGAAGAATTGATGCTTTTGAACTGTGGTGTTGGAGAAGGAAGGTTTAGCACAGCTCAAATTTTAAAATTCTTCTTCCAAAACCACTTGTTTTTCTCTTTCTCTTTGGAATTTCTCTATTTCTTCACATTCTTTTCTTGTCTTTTATTTTTATTTTACCATCTATTTCTCCCAAGAATGTTCTGATAATATGGCAACGAATCTGTGGAAACAAGCAAGCATGTATTGTGTTTGGGCCTTGCTTATTTCCATGGTGTAAATATTACTTTCATGGATACAAATACTCCTTTCATGGATAGTTTGCCTTGTGTGAATATGTGTAAGCAAACTCCAGGACACCAAATTCCCTCAACACCTCTCTCTCTCACACTCATGCATTCATGTTTGTGCATACACACACACACACACACACACACACACACACACACCTGAATAGCCACCCATCAGAGAGAAAAAGAGATGCCTAGAGAAGAAAACCCCACAACCAAAGAATATAGCCAAGAATTCTCCCACTTATTAAAGTGTCATTTTGGTCTCCTGGTATTTAAAGTTTGGAGCCATCCATGTTCTAACTCTTCTCTGTACAGCTGAAGAAAAATTCATTCCTCAGCTGGGTTCTTAACATTTTTGTTTTCCTTCTCAGAAAAAGTGAGCTCTAGGGAAGAGGAAAAATCTGAAGAGTTAGTGTGTATGTTTGCATTTGTTGCTTTGAGATTCAGAACTTTTCTCTATTGCCAGTTTGAAAAACAATTTTTTTTTTTCTCTTTATGTGCACAGGGACTTAGGGATGATAAGCTTAGGACTTGGTTTCAGTCCTAAGCACAACATCATAAGATTTAAATAATGTCTTATAGGTTTTCATATGGTTTTTTCACCAGGGAGTTCTAAGCATGTTAAAATGTGCAAGGTTTGCTTTCAGTATTCATTTCCCATTGGTTTTCTTTCCTTTCAACATTTTTTTCCTCTAGAAGACTTTTCTCTCTTTCCTTTTCCTTCTTTTTATTCCCTTTCCTCTTTCATTCCCTCTCTTCTCTATATCTTTAATCACCTTTTCCTTTTCCTTTTTCACCTCTGAGTTAACTCTTCTTCCAAAATTCTTAAAAATCTTCACTCAAATTTCTTACAAGACATAACCATGCAGTAAGGTCTCATTGCAAAACACTGAAGCATTTTGGAGCAAGAAAAATGTCACTGACATAAGCAATGAGAACAGCCCAAAAAGGAGCTGAGGAAGGAGAGGGACCATTCCGTCAAAACCTTAAGTAAATCCTAGAGGAGTCAAATTCAACATGAATGCTTGTCATTAGAACTGTTCAGCCTATAGCTCTGCTGCTTCTTTCTGGCATATCGCAGTATATGTTGAGTTGGATGTGACCATGATACAGGTGTAGGAAGTAAAATGTGAGAGACAGTGACATTATTTCAAGACAAATGATTCAAGAGCTGATGTCATGACAATATTTTCAGGAAGGTTGAGACTAAGTCAGACTGGGTTCCAAAGTGAGGAAAAGGCAAGACAAAACCTCCAGAAGATTTGTAGTAAAACCACAAGATGAGCAAGAAATTAAATTTGTTATAAGACTCTGAGATTTGGAGGTTGCTTGTTACACAATGCATAAAATAACCTATTCCAAAGAGTACAGTAACCAAGAGGAAAAAAACAAACATAAGTTACTGGCTTTCAGAGATAAGAATGTAGAAGCTCAAAAGAAAATGAAAAATGAGGTTAAATTAGTGTCACTTCAAGGAAGATTTCCCCAAGAGTATAAAAGATGGCTGAAACTAATCCTGTATTTTGGATAAATACAGAGAGCATTAATTCCTGTTGTCCATGCACATGACGTGCTTAAGGTCCAACATGTACTTCACAGCATTTGCAAATGTTGCTGCAGCTAGCCAAGAGGAAAATGTGCCTTGTCACAAGTGTTCCCATCCCTGCTAGATCAAACTCTAGGTCTGTGCCAGCCTGGGATGTAAGTGAACCCATTATTTTCTCATGCTATGGGATAAGTGGAGCTCTATCATCATTTTCATATTTTATTCACTAAAATATATCTATCACATATTTACTTCATTTATTTCATTCAGTGTGTTTTATTACAACATATGGGGAAGTATGTATGACCATGGAGAATTGTTTTTCATAAATAAGCACCCATTGTTTTCACGCCATCAGTGGCTTCTGGAAAATTTTCCCATGAACCTTTTCATTCACCATTTTGATTAATCAACTCATTTAAAATAACATTCATTTAAGGAATTCAACAGGATTCCACATAGCAGGATGGTGTCAAACTACAACATTTGACCTCAACTGTATCCCCAAGTTCTTATTCCCAACTAGGTGAACAGAGACCAAATCACATGGTCTACTTTAGAGAGACAGGGGGAGCTTTCTCCTCATGCTTCTGCACTGACCTTTCCACTTGTCCTGAAGTGTTAATGTAGGCAAAGCAAATGGTATGTGTGATTGCAGCTTCCACCTCCGCCAAGGAAGAAGTATATGATAATTCCATCTTCCTCAATAATAGGCAAAGACTTGGGGTTAAAATCTGAGTATCTTCTTGGTCCAAGAAGTTTTCATTGGTCATTTATGATAAAGAACAACTTTTGCACCACCTTTAGTAATTAAATGGACCCCATCACCCAGCACATGCACAATATAACATGCTAAACAATAGTTATCCCTCTTGCTATTAGGGAAAATTTTATCACCAAATGTGAGAGATTTCAAAACTGCATTAGGTGTGAAATTGCTAGACCAATGCCAAACTTAAATAAAATAAATTATATATTTCATTTACTGTCTAAATGTTATAGTGTCCTCCAATAATGCTATTGGTAATAGTTTCATTCCTTTGAAACTCCTAAGACCTTTTATTTTTTTAAAAAATGTGAGAATGAATGTTCACAAAACATCAATTTGGGCAAGCTTTATTTGCAGGAAGAAGAGGTATTTCCCACAAAGCCTTCAGGAAAGCAGCTCTGATTTAAATAAATTCCTGCCTGCCAATTGCCTGACATTGCACTTGAAATTTTCACCATTAGATATAAATTTGTTTATACCCATGTAATGTATATAAGTACATAATTTGTTTGCATCTGCACCTATACATAATGGAGAGTTTCCTGCTCAAAGCAAATATCTTTAAAACGAGAAGTGCTCTCAGTCACTTTTTATTATCCACACATTTTCAGTTATTATGACATCTTTTCCATTGTGATAACACCTATTTAAAAGAAACTTCTTATGAGATGAGATCACAACATGTACGTTTTGAAGACAACAGAATAAAGGAAGATGTATTAAGATAAATGTGAAAATGAGGGGATGTATGGGATGGGAAGGAGGATCATAAATGTTGTAATTTAAGGATACAAGATGTCAAGAGACCATAGTGGAGGGAAAAAAATCTAAAACCAAAAGACACTGTAGAGATCAGACTGCATCAAAATCTTGGTATTTTCTAATAATGCTCTTTTAGAATATAAGGAGTTGCTAAATGATTGTGATTAGAACCTGGAGCAGAGCTTTTCCTATGATGGAGTGTCCCATTAAAGCATACTGACTCTTTTTATTTCAGAACAATGTTGACTTGAGTCCAATGAGATCCATCAACATCCCATCTCTGCTGACTCATTTAGCTGCAAAGAAGTTCACAAATCAATTCAAAATAGAAAAATAGGGAAGGTGCAAAAAATAACAAAGTATTGAAGGGATACCATGTAAGATTTCTAACATCCTTTTTAAAAAGTAAAGCAAAGAAAGAAAGAAAAGAAAAAAAAAACCTGTTTGGAAATTATTTTTAGGGGGAGACTGAGCACAAGACCCCTGTACCAGGTATATAGTAAGCATAACCTTTCATCTCTAGGAACAATATATGGATGATCATGAAACTGTACAATTTGAAAATGGCTTCCCCACCACTGCTTGAATACCTGTCTCCTGCATCTCACATCCGTAGCCTAGATTTATTATCATGGAAGCTAAAGGCAGATATGTGGGACTCAGCTGTCAGCCTGTGTTGACACCATGCAGCAAAGGCTGTTCAAATGGACAGATTTTCACTGGGATGATGCCTACCTCAATCGTTAGTTCCTCACCTTTCATGGCTTATCTGCTTTAATTTGTTTATCTTGTTTGGTCATTAGTTTTGTCTAGATTTTATATTCATTATTCTGTATCGTATCTCTGACATTTCAGTTTAGGAGGTGATTGTTTACCATATACATTGATTCTCCTAGGCCTTCAAATATTCCACAATCGATGCTAACAAGATAGTAACTACAAATAGTCATTATTTGGCTATTTTGGGACACATTCTCTGGCTCATTTTAATGCATTCTTATGTTTCCAGTCTCCTGGGGCCTCTCACACATTCCTTTTGAACCTTTACTCTTTAATGCTACTCAGACAGAGCCTTTGTACCTCTTTGGAATGAATAAAAAACAGTCTATCTCAGGTGATTTAAATCTCTCTCATGTGCCTTTAAAAATGCACACTTTGCTTTTATCAAGCCCATATTTTGCACTTTCAAGAGAAAACACTGAAGCTGGCATAGGTTGTCTTATCAGCCTGTATTATAGACGAGGGGACCAAGTAGGGACAGGCTTGTCTTCTCAGTTCCCAAGTCACAGCCACAGAAGGAATGTATTATGGATGTTGTACATCATTTGTCTGGCCTGTTTGCTATTGTACTTTTTGTTACTAGTTTATCTGTTTACTGCACCTGGAGTTTGCATGCGGCCTTTAATTGGTACTGAGCAGGGAACAGTTATTCCTGGGGCCTAAGTAAATATGCACAGCCATGGGTTTCCTGGGAGTTTGCTAAGCTTGGTGCTATCAATTTGCTAGTCCTAAGGGAGTGAACCTGGGTACACACTGGTACCAACTGCTCCTTCCACTCTCCTTCTTTGCTTTTCTAGCTTTACTTAAGTTTTTTTCTCCCATAGTGAAGTTACCACTGGTGTCCAGTCATTGACCCATGATTAGGAAAGTCTGTGAAAGCTCCTTGGGATATTTAGATGCATTCCATGTATTGGCAAAGTCGGTGTGCATGGCCTTCTTTCTCTACCTTATGTCCTTAGACTACAGTTTTCATATAATAATAGTATGACATAGTATAGTATAGCATAGTATAATGGACCTTGGCTATGATTTCATGCGTAGACCTAAAACAAGCTCTGCTTCCTGTTATTCTGAAAAAACAGATCTCACCTACTTATGTCAAACTGTTCAGACATACTGACAGAGCAGTGAATGCAAAAATGCGGCTGACTTCTGCAGGATTGTGTGAGCAGTCAAGCATCTCCTGCCAAGTGCCAGACTATCCAATACAAGGTCTGATACACTGTGTCAGATGGCCCTGTACCCTAGACTTGCACTGGAAGAGACATAAGATGGAAAAGGAAGGCAATAGGAGTGTTTCTGCTCAGCATCATGTGAGGTTCATACACTGATAGCTTAATTCTGAGCACAAACGAGCCACCTAACCATAGCTAAGCTTTTTTTTTTTTTTTTTTTNTTTTTTTTTTGCAATATTCTGTTATTATCTTTTCCATAATAACCAAAATACAAAAACACTTTCAAGGCAATGATAAACACTGAAGTAGAATACAACTCTGTGTATTAGGACCCCAGATTAACCAAGTTAGATGTCTAGTCCAGGGAACAAAATATTCAAGCTTTAAATAAATACACAATAAAAATAGCACACTCTTACTATAGGGTTACTGGACTGTAGCAGTAAATGAACTGAATAAAATTTTATGGCTTCTTAACATGCTGAGGTTTTTGCAGTGTCTTCCATCTTGTAGCTTAACAACATTTTGCAGTCTGCTATCAGTGGAACTAATAGTGCAGATGAAAATTTTATGAAAAATGGGAAATCTGCATTGGGTTTTATATTATGTCAGTAAAATGAATAAAGATCATATTTTGGCATTAACAGCTAATGGTGAGAAAAGGAGTGGGGGCTAGTTACTCCATTTTGGGCCTTGGAATTGATGTTTTTTAAAGAGTCAGCTGTAATTATGATATTTGAATGTCATTATCGTTAAACTGATGAATTATTTAGGAAGAAGGTGAACAAGGCAAAGAGTTCCTCAGTGTGCTCATGCATTTGAGTTGTATTTTACCAGTCAGGTGCTCCTTTTCAAGGGCTGTATTAATCACGTGGATATTGCAGATATGTTGTATTATTACTTCTCTCAGCAAGGTCAAATTCCTCTACTACAGAGTATTTCAGGGATAAGAATAGAGGAAAAGGGGAAAAGGAATTGCTAAATAATCAATCATATTGTAAATGTTGATAGGAAACAGTCCTTACTCTTTGAAATGGATTGTTTTATATCTTCTATTTGAGTTGTTATAATGATCTCCTTATCAACTGTTCGCTGGCTTCCCAGCTTTGCTTAGCTTAAAGCAAGCTTTTTGATAAGGAAGAAATTTAATTTGAGAAAAATAAGACTAGAAGAATGATATCATGTGGATCAGAGAAATATTTAGTTTAAGATATAACTAACTTTTCCTGCATACATTTTCCTTAAACCAAATGTCATATTGATATTGAGCAACTTTTATTTTCTCATTTCTTTCTCTAACATTCCCTCTCTAGGAAATAGCGTTTACTTGTTTCAGTAGTTTCATTCCTTAGGAGACTAAAATAATTTTCTCTCTAGATTTATTTTAAAAATTATATTTCACTTACATGGCTTAGACAGTTATGTCTCTGCTTCCAAACAGACACTTGGCATATTGAATCCTTCATGATCACTGATTACCAAGGAGTATGTTGTGTGTTATACAAGATGGAACATACTGGCTTTTACTTTGGGATGCTAGAGTTAATGGCGTATTGTATCTTAATTTCATCCTACAAAATACAAGTAAATCTTTTGCTTCCTACACACTTGTGTGCATTTTTAATAGTTTATAGAATAATGCATAGTTTTATAGTTTATAGATTGAATACTTTTGTTCTAGACTATTCTGAAAGTTGTTTCTGGCTCAAAGACATTTTTTTTCCCCCTAAAGAACCTGTAGATTTTAATAATTCTAATGATGTGATCTCTCCCATTTGCCATTATTTTTGTGATTTTGTTTC
This sequence comes from Redunca redunca, assembly GCA_006410935.1. Lineage (NCBI taxonomy): Eukaryota > Metazoa > Chordata > Mammalia > Artiodactyla > Bovidae > Redunca > Redunca redunca. Next base: position 750,094 of record SJYQ01000631.1, read on the forward strand.
CCCTCCTTTAGGGGCTAAGACTGTTTTCACTGGGGATTCTGCTATGACTCATGTCCCAGAAGAAAACAAAGAGCTGAATGCTTGGAGCTGACTTGTGTGACTTTAGGGACAACTCTAAAGGATACTCTTTCCCCATGTTTCTTCTATTCAGCTTAGTTTTTTCAGAAAAGATCCAGGAATGCATGACTAAACTTCTGTTTAATATAAAGAGTATGCATTTAAATGAACTACCTGTTCTACTTTACATTAGGGGGAAAAATGCAGTGAAGAGTCTATGGAGATAAAGAACACTCAACATCCAAGTCAATTTTCAGTCAATATAACAAGATTAGAACAGGGAAGTGCAAATCAAAATTGCAATGAGATATGACCTAACACTTAAAATGGCTATAGCATGTGGAGAAAGGCAAACTTTTGTGTACTGTTGATGGGAATGTAAATTGGTGCAACTGCTATGGAAAACAGTATGGAGCATCTTCAAAAGATTAAAAATAGAATTATCATATGATTTGGAAATTATATTTCTGGCTACTTATCTGAAGAAAACAAAAACATTAATTTGAAAATATACAGGCAGTTACATTTTATTACAGTATTATTTACAATAGTCAAAATAATGGCAACAACCTAAATGTCCATCAATGGATAATGAATACATAAATTGTGATATGCTGATACACACACACACACATATATGTATATATAAAATGAAATATTATACATCCATGAAAAATAATGAAACCTTGCCTTTTAGACAACATACATAGGTAGACCTTGAATGCTTTAGGCCAAGTGAAAGAAATTGGACAGAAAAAGAAAATTATCATATGGTTTCACTTGCATGCAGAATCTAAAGCAAAGCATAACAAAAACAAATAAGACAAAACAAAACAAAAGTTTTGATCTCATAAGAATAGAGAAGAGATTAATGGTTGCCTGAAGTGGGTCATGGAGGTGAACAAAATTTAAAAAAGGGGTCAAAAGGCGCAGAGTCCCAAGTATGAAATGAGGAAGTCATGGTGATACAATCTACAACACAGTGACTATAGTTAATAGTACTGTATTCCATATGTAAAAGTAGCAAGAGATGTTGAATGTTCTCATCACGGGAAAAAAAGAGTAACCATCTATGGTGTCAAATGTTAACTAGACTCATTATGGTGATCAGTTTGCAATACATACAAACATTTCAAATCACAGCACTGTACACTTGAAATTAATATAATATTATGTTAATTAAAACTGAACTAAAAATAAAGAAAAAAATCAACACTAAATTTTTTTCATTAATCTTTTT
>SJYQ01000631.1:760965-782502 GCA_006410935.1 Redunca redunca
ATTTAGCTCCCCTAGAAAAGACAGCAGAATTTCTTTAAAACTTAAAAAAAATAAATGGCTAAAAAAAATTCCCTATTTCTTTAATTCAATCTAATTTGGGCTTCCTTGAATATGCAAAATAATTTATTTCTTATAGAGATTTCTCCTATATTTGTAGATGATGATTAAATCACCCCTTAGCCTTCACATCTCTGTATTAAATTAGAACTCTATCACCTCCCCAGCACTGTTTTATGCCAGCTCTTTAAAGATTTATGTTGCTTTCTGCTGAATTCTTACTCAAAATTATTTCTGTACAAAATTGGGCTGAATTCTTTACATGCTAAAGCTCATACTGCCTTTCTAAGATTGATGTATATCATCATCTACATTTTGAAAGTTGAGGAAGAAGTTAAAGAGGAATTAGGCCTGTCATCATTAATAGACCCTGAATCATGGCTAGGATTAGAAATGAGAAGCTCACACCACAAATAATAGCAAGATGAACAGCAACTTCATCACTCACCAGTCACCAAACAGGTTGCCCTCCAATATCATCTTTATTTTATAGCACTATATTTCTTACCTCTGGGGATCTTTGTGAAATGGATGGGATGATCAGCTGGGCTGTGATGGATGAAACCATGCTGATTACTTGTTTTCCAAGATTGAAGACTCTCTGAATGTTAAACCATATCCAGTCTGTGGTGGACAGACTTTAAGTGGCCCCATGACTCCCACCTCCTAATGTACATGCTCTTGTGCAGCCTTCATCCTTCAAGTGTGGATGCAAACTGTGCCTTTCTTCCAACTAGCAGAGTTTGCAAAGGTAGTAGGATATGCTTCTCATGATTATATCAGGTTTTATATACTCTGTCTGGCCAGACTTGTACTTGCTTTCACCCTCTTACTAAAGAAGCAATCTGCTATGTTGTAAACTGTCTATGGTGAAGACAACAAGGCAGGGAGCTGCAGAGTCGAGGATGGCCTCCAGGTGACAGCTAACAGAAAGCTGGGTCTCTCAGACTGTACATACACAAAGAAATGAACTTGCCAGTAACTGAGTGAGCTTGCAAGTGGATTTTCCCCAGTTGAACTGCCAGATGATAATGTAATCTGGTCCAAAGATACCTTGACTACAGCTTCGTGAAATCAAAACAAAGGACTCAGGTAAGCTATGCCCAGACTTTTGACCCACAAAGACTGTGAGATAACAATTGTATGCTATTTTAAGCTTTTTTTACACTCTTTTTACACAATGTATAAAATTTACATGTCCTCTTTTCAGATAAGAAGTTAAGAATACTGGCTAAGATGAAGATACTTTCCCAAGAAGCCCCATAAAGGGACCATAACTCAAAACTGTGCAGATGATGATAAAGACATTTTGTAGGCTTTAATCAAATTATATCTCAATGTAAGAAGATATAACATAAGATCAGATTTAACACTAGGATATGCATTTTACTCCTTCCCCATACTCTTCAGGAAGTTACACTGTAAAAACTGGAAATGAAGGAAGATTTAAGTGTAATACAGAAATGTTGATGCGATTTTTGGTATTGTAAGGAGCTATACTTTATTACAAATTTTAAAGAAATTTTAAATTTCAACCATGCCTATTGGCCTTATGTTCAGTTAAGTGTTTCCTTAAAACAAGAAAATAAAAAGAGTTATTTATATTTCACACATGGGAAAAATAAGAAAAAAGAAAGAATAAAGAAGGAAAGTGTGAAAAACAGGAAAGGTGAAAGAAAAAAAAAAGAGAAGCGAGGAAACAAAGGAAAAGGGTGAGAAAAAAGATTGACACAATATGATAACAACATTTTCCTTAGAATATATAACATGCAATTATTTGTATACCACTACAGTAAATTCGACTTCCCTGGTGGCTCAGATGGTAGAGAATTCCCTCATAATGCAGGAGACCTGAGTTCAATCCCTGGACCAGGAAGATCCCCTGGAGAAGGGAATGGCTACCCATTCTAGTATTCTAGCCTGGAGAATTCCATGGACAGAAGATCTTGGAGGGCTACAGTCCAGGGGGTCACAAATGGTTGGACACTAATGAGTGACTAGCACACTCAGAGCACTCAGTAAATTAGTTGCTTTAACTTTGTGTTAATATAGAATAATTCACTTAAAGCAAATGTTTAAAAGGAATAGAAATTCCTTATGTTATAGACATTATCACATATCTAAATTATACTTCTGCATAGTACTAAAAATTAATGATTGAATTTTTCAGAGTTTTGAACAAAATGTTCACAACTTCTATATTCGAAGTAAGTTTCAGCTTATTTATAACTACTTGTCAAGTTTGTATTACCAGTAATCCTCTTTTAACAGTCTCAGGTTTAATATCTCCTAACCGTTCCTTGTCTTCCAACTCTAGCTACCCACAAGACTGATATTTAAGTTAAGAGAAGTACACTGACTGAAAGTGCCCACCGTGGCACAAGCTGTTTCACTACAGGAGGTCTTAGTAAGGAACACAGAACTAATAAGCCACCACCAACGAGAAGAGTTTGGGAAAGGTCAAAAGGAGACACCACATGTCCAAACACCTCCCAGAATCCTTATCGCTGGGATCTGTTTTGGCTGAGCAATGTGTGTGCCACCAGGAAGGACTCTGGGTCAGAATGATTGACCAAAGACAACCAGGAAACTAATCTTATCACCATAAAACCTGAGACTGTGAGCCATGTGGCAGAGCAGTTCTCCAGGGCTGCCTCACCCGAGTGCTCTCCACCCGGGTGCCCTTGCTAATAGAGTCTTGCTTTGTCAGTGCATGTACCTCCTCAGAAAATCCATTTCCAAGTGTTAGACAAGAGCCCACTTTTGGGCCTTGAAAGGCTTCCCCTTTCCTATAACACTTACATCCTTTTTTAATTGACCATGATTAACTCTGTTCACTTAATATAAAAAATTAAATGAGAAGGATCTGTTTATAAACCCTGACACACTCTGACATACTAAGTCAGTGGTCTTCAAGACCTTCAAGGAATAGAATTTAAAACTCTTGACAGAGCTTAGGCAAGAATTTTCGGAGAAGGCAGTAACACCCCATTTCAGTAATCTTACCTGGAAAATCCCATGCACGGAGGAGCCTGGAAGGCTGCAGTCCATGGGGTCACTGAGGGTTGGACATGACTGAGTGACTTCACTTTCAGTATTCACTTTCATGCATTGGAGAAGGAAATGGCAGCTCACTCTAGTGTTTTTGCCTGGAGAATCCCAGGGAGCCTGGTGGGCTGCCGCCTATGGGGTTGCACAGAGTCAGACACGACTGAAGCGACTTAGCAGCAGCAGCAGCAGGCAAGGATTTCTGAAGAAGGTAGCATTCAGTCACTGATTCTGTAGCTTAACACTCTTGTACACTGTGATTTTCTTGTCAGGCATCCAGGGCACCTCATGCCTTCCTTGGATAATCAAAGAGTCAGTCTTGTCTGACTCTTTGCGACCCCATGGACTGTAGCCTGCCAGACTCCATCCATGGGATTTTCTAGACAAGAATACTGGAGTGGGTTGCCATTTCCTTCTCCAGGGGATCTTCCTGACCCAGGGATCGAACCTGGGTTTCCCAAATTGCAGGCAGACTCTTTACCCTCTGAGCTACCAGTTCTGGTCTAGAGTTCCACTTGAATGACTCCACCAAAGCCAACCTTCCACTTAAAATACCCTATGTCTCTATATTTTATTCATGATATGAAGGTACCTGATTAAAGGATGTTGGATCTAAACCTCAAAAATATGGGCAAATGCTTTCATATTTCAAGGTCTGATCTGTGCCTTTTCATTTCAGTTTATCATTTGATCAATCTTGATGATACAGTTTTCAAAAATATTATTTAGTTTGCAAATTCTAGGATCCATTTAAGGAGTCTAGAGTACTTCTCAAATATCACAATAAAAGCTATCATTCTGCTTATATTGCACATAGGCAGAGTGTGTGTGTACCTATATATCTAACAGGTAAAAATAAGATTTTGATTACTTTTTACTTCCCATAGTCAAAGATATACCATTTTGTATAGTATTTGATGCATTGACAATTAATTAAATGCTTTGGTGAAATAAATACTTGCTAATCAACAGTTAAAAGCCAGTTTAAAAACAATTGAAAAACATAAACTTAGAAGTAAACAGCTCAAAAAGGTTTATTTTTCTCTATTATTATGTTAAATGGCATAATTAAAAATACTCAAAGTACCTAGTGCTCAACGTGGAAGATGACTCCCCAAGTAAAAGTAGTTTAAATAACATTTTTAAGGAAATAGGACCAGGTCCCTGGGAGGCCAATAATGTCATGTTACCTCAGCCTCACGATTCAGTGTTTACCAGAGAGATCATTTGAGTAACAAATGCAGGAGAACAGCTGCAAGTTTCCATGGGGTGGAGGTAAATTTAGGTGTGAAAAGAAGCTAATTGCCTTAATGTGTGCCAGACTTTTCAGGTGCTAACAAGATCCTATTCAAGGACCCTGGGGGAGTTGGAAGGGGAGCCTGGAACTCAAGTTATTGACTCATATCCTTAAATCAGTAAAAAAAAAAAAAAAAAAAAGTCCTTGAATGCAGCCAAGGACAAGAAAGAAAGTTAATCTATTATCAATTTATATAGATAAAATAAAGATAAACTTGATTTAATTAATATGTATTATTTCTTTCAGGAGAGGTGTGGTCTAAATCAAATGCCTTGACCAAGGTGGATACTTAGAACAAGATTCAATTTCTAAACTGCTCATGTCTAGAGAGTGATAAATACACTGTGCACAATTTCTACAGTATTTTGGGAGAAGATGGTTCTCAGATCCAGAAATAAAGTAAAAGTTATTTCATTTCTTCACTGTGACTTTGAATGCATAATGCATATGTGTATGTAAGTGTGTGTGTATACTTGTTTTGGATAAGAATCATACTAAAAAGTACTCAGTACTCAATTGCATATACTTAACAGTTAAATAAATGTCCTCTAAATGGTCTGAAATGATAAAGAGGAAAGTAGCAGAGAAATCAACTAGTTTTCAATTGGACTTTTCAGTGCCATGGGGGGAAAAAGATTTAAGAGTGATTAAACTGTTTGATAGCATCTGCCACAGGTTCCTGGTGGTTGTTTGATGGTGAACTTATCCATATGGGACATCCAGACCTGTGCCATCACACTTTGACTATGGATAAGACATCATGGTAGGACAAATAGACTTGCAAATTTGGAATCTTACACAATCAATCAGTCTGCAATCCTTTGTGGTTTTACATGCATGCATGCTCAATCGCTTCAGTCATGTCTGACTCTCTGCAATCCTATAAGCTGTAGCTCGCCAGGCTCCTCTGTCCACGGGATTCTCCAGTCAAGAATATTAGAGTGGGTTGTGGGTTGTCATACCCTCTCCAGGTGATCTTTCCTACCCAGGAAAGGAACCCACATCTTCTGTGTTGACGGCAGATTATTTACCGCTGAGCCATGGAGGAATCCCTTTCCGGTTTTAGGACTGGACTATTCTCAAGCAACAATGCAGATAGTGTTATTTTTCAATTTGTTTCCTTTACAAAGTATCCACCACTATTTTCATCAATTCTTTACTCTTAATTTCCCAGAGATTTTTGGTCAGGGCTAGAGAGCAATTATGAAGCTGAAATTTTAGAAAGTTAACAGTTGAGCCAGCCTTCATTGACAATGAATGAGTAAAGTACTCTCTATAGAATTTTCCTAAAATTCTTCAGTCTTACAACATCTACTTGCTAAACTTCTTTCTCTACATTTGGTCAAAAGTCACTTATTTCAAGGAGTTTCCAAGACTCTCCCACTTCTTATTGTTGCACAGTGTTTTATCTACACTTGGGTTATATAACTTGGGCTTCCCAGGTAGCACAATGGTAAAGAATCTGCCTGCCAAAGCAGGAGTCGCAAGAAATACAAGTTTGATCCCTGGGTTTGTTCCCTAGGTCAGGAAGATCCCCTGGAGTAGGAAATGGTGACCTGTTCCAGCACTCTTGCCTGGAAAATTCCATGGACATAGGAGCCTGGTGGGCCACAGTTAATGTGGTCACAAAGAGTCTGGCATGACTGAATAACTGAGCATCACCAGCAAATTGTAACTCACCCCTCAGCCTTAGAGCTAGGCCTAATGTTGGTTGCAGACTCATTTTTCCTTAGATTCTATTCTCTTGCAGTTTCTAAAGTCAAGTAAACAAACAATTTTCATATTATAGATTGTATTAGTTAGAGGAGGACAGACTTATAAAAACAAAAATAAGAAATGCAGGACTTCACTGGTAGTACAGTGGATAGGAATCTACCTTCCAGTGCAGAGGATGCAGGTTCAATTCCTGGTCTGGGAAGATTCCACAAACTTTGGAGAAACTGAGCCCATGCAGCAAAATTACCAAGCCCATGTGCTGCAACTATGGAAGCCTAGTTGCAGAGCCTGCACTCTACAACAAGAGAAGCCTCCACAGTGAGAAACCTGCACATCAATCACAATGAAAAGTAGTTTCCCCTCATGACAACTGAAGACAACCCACATGCAGCAACACAGACCCAGTGCAGCCAAAAAAAAAAAAAAAAAAAAAAATCAATAAATAAAGAATAAGGAATACAAAGAAAAACAAGCTTATCCTAATCTCCAAAACCCTTTTAATCATGCTCACTTTTTTTTTTCCTTGTCCCAGATTCTACTGAGATGGGCTCCTGACATAGGACTTAACTCCCTGCATATCTCCTACCTTACCTTTGGAAGAGGCATCATGAGTCCTTTCTTTCTGAGGGCCTCACATCCTCACTCTGATCCTAACAATGCAATCAGGGATGCTCTATTTGTTTTCAAAGATGAAATATATTTTCAGAAAATCTCCATTGTCTACTCAATCTGTGCCTCAAGCTGAGATATTTACACCTCATAGTTTCTACATCTCTTCTCTTGAAAGTTAAGCTCTTGAAGAGGGGAATAAAGATGTGACAAGGTTTCTCTTCAGCTCTGGGAAAATGCTATGACTTGAGGTGAAATGAGGTGCATGGCTGATATATGTGGTCATATTTTAGGAGTCCAGAAATGAGGAAGACATTTCAGTAGGGCATACATGGGATGAGTGTGGGGGTACTTGAGAGAAGAGATGCTTGTAATGTGTGTGTGTGTGTGTTTTTCCCCTCACCATGGATGGTTTGAGAAAGTTTAGCTTAGTGTTTGTTTTTTTTTTTCATACTCAAATAGTTTCAGGATGCCAAAGAGACCATATGCATTTACTAACCTGTTTCTTAGGAAAATATTTTATGCCATTGAGCTGCTTATTGAAGAATTGAGAATAAATACCATGCACCCATGCACAAAGTTTAGGTCATTGACAATTGTTCAGTACTTCTTGACAGATAAAAACTTAAATGAATTGGGAAGAATTACAAAGTAATAATATTAATACATGTAGAATCTTATGTTATATGGTAAAACACAAGTCTCTGATGAAAGAAAGAACAAATAATGTTTGAAAAATGAGTGGCATTAATTAGGAAAAGCCTATTATAATGAACACAAAATCTTCTATTGTGTCAATTTCCTATTCTTTCCTGCCTAGAAATGAAGAACAGCTGGTTCCTGTCCTCTATTTAATAGATCATCATATTTCAAACACAATTCTCAGAGTACCCTTTAGTCTCCTCTTTGCCAAGCTAAACAACATTACTTTCTTAAACTTTTCCTGTGGGACATATTTACCCTTGAATCATAGTGTACACACTTGAAGTATATTGCCTTCCATAATCCACAGTTTAAGCCTGTTAATTTTAGGAAAACTACAAAAAAGGGAAAAAATGTTTTGATGATAATTATTATATTTTGGTAATTATTTTGTTATTAAGAGAAAAAAAAGGCTTGTGCATCATGGATACACATCAAAGACAGTTTAACCTGAAGGATATATATTTAGGCTTCTTATTCCAAAATCATTCTTAAAATAACATTCTTCAGATAATGGGAGTTATGGCTGACCTGTCCATCACAGTAGCTTCTATGGTCCCTAGTAATGGCCATGTGCAAATGTACACATGATGATGTATGCAAATCAACAGTAGGAATAAGTCAGACAATCTGTTGACTTTAAACAAATAAATTGCTTTAGGGATTCCCTGATGGTCCAGTGGTTAGGACTCCGAGCCTCCACTGCAGAGGACTGGATGTGATCCCTGGTCAGAGAACTAAGATCCTGCAAAGTGCATAGTGCAGCACAAAAAAAGAGAAAGAAAAAAAAGAAAGAAAGAAAAAAAAAGACTATTTTTTAGAGCAGTTTTAAGTTTGCAGAAATATTGAACAGAAAGTACATAGTACCCATATGCCCCTTTCTCATCTTTGCTCATATAAACTGATTTCTTCTTTTATTTATATCTTTCATTTACTGTGGTATATTTGTTACAATTGATGACATTGATTGGCTTATTTGACTTAGAAGCTATTTCCTGTCATAAAGCTTGAATCTGAGTCCCTCAAAACTGTCTTTTAAGGGAATGTAGTCCATATTGTAGCATTGGAATGTAGCTCCAACATTTTGGCCTCTCAATGCAAAGAACTGACTCATTGGAAAAGACACAGATGCTGGGAAAGATTGAAGGCAGGAGGAGAAGGGGACGACAGAGGATGAGATGGTTGGATGGCATCACCGACTCAATGGACATGTGTTTGTGCAAGCTCCAGGAGTTGATGATGGACAGGGAAGCCTGGCATGTTGCATTCCATGGGGTCGCAAAGAGTTGGACACGACTGAGCTACTGAACTGAACTGGACTGAGTCCAATACAGAGGATGGAAGTGGGTTTCCTCCCATCTGCCAAGTGGATTGCTTGACAATTTTGAAGAGATGAAATGTTTTCTGAGGTTACTTCCATACTCAGCATGAAAGCAGGTCAGTTTTGATTAACAATTATTGCCATGCACAGAGATGAAGAGGATGGTTGCATAGATGAAGTCTATTTACTATATTAGACTATCAGAAAAGCACTGGATTATAGAGCAGGAGCCAGGATTCTAGGTCCCGCCAGTCTAATTTTTTGACCTCCAAGTGCTTATCTGACCTCTCTGAACCTAAAGTGCAATAAAATGGAAAAACATTATTTTAACTTTGTTGAAGTAGCACATTGAACTAGAAGAAGTCTTAAAAGTACTTACAGCTCTGAAATGCATGATTCTAAGTGTTTTTGAAGAACATTGCTGATACAGCTTTCATCAAATCAACCAAGAGACATTCAGCTGACATTTTACCTCCTTGTAGTCTCCATGTCTATAAGTGACTATTTCCGTAACTGAATACAATAATTTTTTTCTGGCCCAACTATAACCAAAGTTATACACTAAAAACTCCAAAAGAGGAAAACAAGATGGGGAAGAAAAAACAACTAAAATATTTTTCATTTGGTCATTACACTCTATTTTGGTGACTGTCAAAAATAATATCTAATTTATGGTGTTTTATATTTAAGCATCTGGCAGTTTGATTAATTTGATTAATTCATCTCTTAGAATTCTATCAACTCTGTCACACCATAACTTGTATAAAAAACTACACAATGAAAAATAGCTTTAAAAGGAATTAAAAATGTCATTATTTGAGATTTGATGTTATTAAGTTCTCATCTGGAAAAGGCAAAATAAGGTGAAATTAGAAAATTAGGAGAAAGGGAAAAAATAGATTTTCAGGCTAAAAATGCATTGCAAAAATATGTAACACTTGCTTTAAGGCTTATAGAACATATATTGCATATAATAAATATTCTGAAGGATACTAGATTGTTGGTTTCCTTAAAGGAGTATTTGTTGGGAAATACATTCTTATATTTTTAGGGCAAGTCTTTGATTTCCAGTTAAAAATAAGATTGTCTTTTGCTTGGCACTCAAGTGTAGTAAGTCCAGTAGGACGCTCATGGAGAAAGTCTGCTCAAGCACTGGGTTACCTCCTTGTGTCAAACATTTTGCTCTGGGGGGAAAAAATCAATCTATTTACTGCACTAGTCATTATGCAATCTGTTATCTGGACATCATACTGCTGATATGTTGAAAACATCTCTAAACTGACAGCTTTCTGAACTGGTTTTTCCAGCTCTCCAGCTGATGAGCTTATAGCCACCCCACATTTTCCTGACCACTGCAATTTCACAAGCAGGTTCTAGTGAGGTAATCACCTGACCTCAGCAAAACCATTGTGTAAAGGGAATTTTGGTAACCTTGCTGTCAGCACAGCTGGATGGACTCCCACTGCTTTCCTTTGCAGATTTGGAGTCTATGAATTCCAGCAGCCTGAGATGGTGTTCCTGGGTTCTTGCTGGCATGTGTTTGCATCTGGCAAATGCTTCTTTCTCAGGTGGTTAAGCAAATGCCCATTTCTGGAAAAGCTCAGGAACACAAAAGAATATTTGCATGCAGCCTTTCTTGTTACAAAGGATTTCAGGGCTGACCTATTATTTCAAAATAGAGGTAGAAGAATCTGAAGAAGGGCAAAATCCACATGGTCACCCAATGCTTCCTGAGTGCTTATTGAAGGTGTAAATGTTCTTTTGGTATATGTGCACACTCAGATAAAGATTGCATAAATTTGCATATTTTATTCTAACCCTCATAGATTGTTGCAAATTCTGAGGCAGGATTATCATCCAGAATAATGTCTTCATGGAGATTTTAAGTTTTGAATGATCTCACACTTATTAAAATAGCTTCCTACTGATTGAGTGCTCCCTCAGTTCAGTTCAGTTCAGTCACTCAGTCGTGTCCGACTCTTGGTGACCCCATGAATCGCAGCACGCCAGGCCTCCCTGTCCATCACCAGCTCCCGCAGTTCACTCAGACTCGCATCCATAGAGTCAGTGACGCCATCCAGCCATCTCATCCTCTGTAGTCCCCTTCTCCTCCTGCCCCCAATCCCTCCCAGCATCAAAGTCTTTTCCAAAGAGTCAACTCTTTGCATGAGGTGGCCAAAGTACTGGAGTTTCAGCTTTAGAATCATGCCCTCCAAAGAAATCCCAGGGTTGATCTTCAGAATGGACTGGCTGGATCTCCTTGCAGTCCAAGGGACTCTCAAGAGTCTTCTCCAACACCACAGTTTAAAAGCATCAATTCTTTGGTACTCAGCTTTCTTCACAGTCCAGCTCTCACATCCATACATGACCACTGGAAAAACCATAGCCTTGACTAGACGGACCTTAGTCGGCAAAGTAATGTCTCTGCTTTTGAATGTGCTATCTAGGTTGGTAATAACTTTTCTTCCAAGGAGTAAGCATCTTTTAATTTCATGGCTGCAGTCACCATCTGCAGTGATTTTGGAGCCCAAAAAATAAAGTCTGACACTGTTTCCACTGTTTCTCCATCTATTTCCCATGGAGTGATAGGACCGGATGCCATGATCTTCATTTTCTGAATGTTGAGCTTTAGGCCAACTTTTTGGCTCTCCACTTTCACTTTCATCAAGAGGCTATTTAGTTCCTCTTCACTTTCTGCCATAAGGCTGGTGCCATCTACATATCTGAGCTTATTGATATTTCTCCCAGCAATCTTGATTCCAGCTTGTGTTTCTTCCAGCCCAGCGTTTCTCATGATGTACTCTGCATAGAAGTTAAATAAGCAGGGTGACAGTATACAGCCTTGACGTACTCTTTTTCCTATTTGGAACCAGTCTGTTGTTCCATGTCCAGTTCTAACTGTTGCTTCCTGACCTGCATACAGATTTCTCAAGAGGCAGGTCAGGTGGTCTGGTATTCCCATCTCTTTCAGAATTTTCCACAGTTTATTGTGATCCACACAGTCAAAGGCTTTGGCATAGTCAATAAAGCAGAAATAGATGTTTTTCTGGAACTCTCTTGCTTTTTCCATGATCCAGCGGATGTTGGCAGTTTGATCTCTGGTTCCTCTGCCTCTCCTAAAACCAGCTTGAACATCAGGGAGTTCATGGTTCACGTATTGCTGAAGCCTGGCTTGGAGAATTTTGAGCATTACTTTACTAGCATGTGAGATGTGTGCAATTGTGTGGTAGTTTGAGCATTCCTTGGCATTGCCTTTCTTTGGGATTGGAATGAAAACTGACCTTTTCCAGTCCTGTGGCCACTGCTGAGTTGTCCAAATTTGCTGGCATATTGAGTGCAGCACTTTCACAGCATCATCTTTCAGGATTTGAAATAGCTCTACTGGAATTCCATCACCTCCACTAGCTTTGTTCATAGTGATGCTTTCTGAGGCCTACTTGACTTCACATTCCAGGATGTCTGGCTATAGGTGAGTGATCACACCATTGTGATTATCCAGGTATTGAAGATCCTTTTTGTACAGTTCTGTGTATTCTTGCCATCTTTTCTTAATATCTTCTGCTTCTGTTAGGTCCATACCACTTCTGTCCTTTATCGAGCCCATCTTTGCATGAAATATTCCCTTGGTATCTCTAATTTTTTTGAGGAGATCTCTAGTCTTTCCCATTCTTTTGTTTTCCTCTATTTCTTTGCAGTGATTGCTGAAGAAGGCTTTCTTATGTCTTCTTGCTATTCTTTGGAACTCTGCATTCAGAGTGCTCCCTGGACATTGAAATTGGGAAGGACAGAGACAGAAACTGAGGGGAAGAGAGGAAAGAGCTAGAGACCCTAGGAATTTGGAAGCAAAGGAAAAGAGAACAGCAAATTAATTCCTAATGGGATTAGTGATGAGAGATTAGGATATTGGATTGCTGGTGTGGTGCAACTTTATTCACATTTTGAGATGAGTATTTGTCTTCTCTCACCTCCCTGTTCCCCCACCATCCCTTTGTGTTCCATCTAAACTCCAATTTCCCAAATGTTTTCCCTTCTCCAGAATCCTGTTCAGGACAGACATGCTTCCTTAGAGCTGCTGAATAACCCAGTAACTCCACTTTCACACCAGATCAAATGTTTCAGCCCTTCAGTTCTGATCCTCAGCTACACTGTAAAGTATGGGGAGACCTCATTAACAAATAACCAGAAACAAGTGACTAACAATAGTACTCATAATCTTAGATCTCATTGAGATAGTAATACCTAAAGAACATACCTAAAGAGACTGCTGCTGCTGCTAAGTCACTTTAGTTGTGTCCGACTGTGCGACCCCATAGGCAGCAGCCCACCAGGCTCCGCCATCTCTGGGAATCTCCAGGCAAGAACGCTGGAGTGGGTTGCTATTTCCTTCTCCAATGCCTGAAAGTGAAAAGTGAAAGTGAAGTCGCTCAGTCGCGTCCAACCCTCAGTGACCCCATGGATTGTTGCCTTCCAGGCTCGTCCATCCATGGGATTTTCCAGGCAAGAGAACTGGAGTAGGGTGCCACTGCCTTGTAGAGGCTGAGATACCTTAATTGAAATAAACAATAGAAGGGTTTACAGGTTAGGGGAGGTCTTAGTCAGAATGATCATTCTAATATTCATCAAATCAATAGGCAGGTGTCTAAATATATAAGCAATTTATGTTGTTGTTCAGCAAATTCTAGGTGTTGTAATTGAGTGCTCACTAAAATGGAAAGTTTTTTTTTTTCTTTTAATCTAATGAAGGGAATCTTCCTTCTCACTGTACCAAGATATGGTATCCAAAATAAAAGCCGAAGCAGTTTCATGAGAAACAAAGAGGAACTTTATGAGTCATGTGGATGTTAGGTGATAGTTTAGCCATTCATTGTCAACATAATGAAGTTAAACTTGACAACCCGTCAATCACCCTTCTGTGGTCCTAAATCATATGGGTCATTCTGCAGAATTAGGAGCAATTCCAATGTGACTACCTTCTAATTGCACTTAATCTTTTTCCTAAACATCAAACAATTGCTCTTAGGATCCACTCTCAATTATTAAGCAGTCTATGAATACCAGTGAGTTCAGAGACCTTGAAGCACAGACTTGGTCACCCCTTGGGCAGAGATACAAGTTAGCATGGGAAAATAATATACCTCTTATTTTTGGTCTCAACTTCTAAAGAAAAAGAGTTAGAAGAGCTAAGATGTCTCTTTAAACAAAGCTGGTGATAAATTTTTCATCCAAATTAAAATTATTTGATTTTTGTACATTTTGAGTCCTCTCTTGCTATGACCTTGAATATTATTATCCTTCATATATATAGTGTTGAAATAAACTAAAATGATTAAGTTGCCCTGACCCCTTGACTAATACCTGGTTATTTGTTCCACAGCCCTTCTAAGGCAAGTCTCTATGAGACAGCTTGAGAGAACCCTTTTGAATCCTGAACTGCACTGAACTTACCTCTTTGATGTTTTGTCCTTAACATAGCTTACATTATTAATTGCAAAGAACAAGAGTGGTAGAACTCTGCATCTTTGCTTTAAGCTCTTCAGGTAACCAGATGAGAACTTTTGCTGACTGCCCACTGTGAACAGGGCACTCCACTGGACACTGAATTTATAAACAAAGCAAGTAAGCAAACAAACCACACTGCTTTCCTTGATCTGAAGTTTTAATAAAGGAGGGATGTTATAGGTGAAGATAATACACACATCCTATTCCAAACCATAATCAGAGCTTCAATTAATAATAATATTTTGAGAATCAATTCCCTGTCTTGGTGAGATTCAGATGTTCTCTCAGGTCATTGTTGCTGCTGTGCTGTTTTAGGGCACTCCAGTCCCTCTCTCTGCTCACTTCTCACATTCAGTTTGATGGAACATCCTATAAACTTCCCAGGGTAGATATTTATTTGTTTGTGTTTGCTCCACCTCCCTATTTGCTGCTGCTGCTAAGTCGCTTCAGTCATGTCCAACTCTGTGCGACCCCATAGATGGCAGCCCACTAGGCTCCCCCGTCCCTGGGATTCTCCAACCAAGAACACTGGAGTGGGTTGCCATTTCCTTCTCCAATGCATGAAAGTGAAAAGTGAAAGTGAAGTCGCTCAGTTGTGTCTGACTCTTAGCGACCCCATGGACTGCAGCCTACCAGGCTCCTCCGTCCATGGGATTTTCCAGGCAAGAGCGCTGGAATGGGGTGCCATTGCCTTCTCCTAGACCTCCCTATTTATATGGTGAAATTTCTGAGATCAAGTAGACATATGGTCTCATATTCCTTACTTTTGGCAGAAAGGACACCCAAAGGAGTCCATAAAACTCTCTTCCTCAGGTTGGTACAAGACTAATCATTTTTCAGACTCAAGATCTTAATGTAAATGTCACCTTATCAATGATGACTTCCTGGACTGCCTATCAAGAACATTGTTCAACACTACCAAGGAGTCAGTCTATTCTTTAGCATCCTGTTTGTTTCAGAGCAACTCTTATAATTATTTACTTTATATGCTTCTTCATTTTCTATTTTCCTATTAGACTAAAATAATTGTGAAAGATTATGCTGCGAAAGTGCTGCACTCAATATGCCAGCAAATTTGGAAAACTCAACAATGGCCACAGGACTGGAAAAAGTCAGTTTTCATTCCAATCCCTAGGAAGGGCAGTGCCAAAGAGTGTTCAAACTACCACACAGTTGTGCTCATTTCACATGCTAGCAAGGTAATACTCAAAATCCTTCAAGCTAGGCTTCAACAGTACATGAACCGAGAACTTCCAGACGTGCAAGCTGGATTTAGAAAAGGCAGAGGAACCAGAGATCAAATTGCCAGCATCTGTTGGATCAAAGTAAAAAACAAGAGAATTCCAGAAAAACACCTATTTCTGCTTCATTGACTACACTTAAGATGTTGAATGTGAATCACAACAAGCTGTGGAAAATTCTTAAATGGATGGGACTATCAGACCATTTTACCTGTCTCCTCAGAAACCTGTATGCAGGACAAGAAGTAACAGAACAGGACATGAGAAAAATGGACTGGTTCAAAATTGGGAAACAGTACATCAAGGCTGTATGTTGTCACCCTGCTTATTTAACATATATGCAGAGTACATCATGTGAAATCCTGGGCTGGATGAAGTACAAGCTGGAATCAAGATTGCTGGGAGAGCTATCAATAATCTCAGATATGCAGATGATACCACCCTAATGGCAGAAAGTGAAGAGGGACTAAACAGCCTCTTGATGAAAGTAAAGAGGAGAGTGGAAAAGCTGGCTTAAAACCCAACATTCAAATAACAAAGATTGTGGCATCCAGTCCATTCAGTTCGGTTCAGTTCAGTCGCTCAGTCGTGTCCGACTCTTTGCAACCCCATGAGCTGCAGCACACCAAGCCTACCTGTCCATCACCAACTCTCAGAGTTCACTCAAACTCATGTCCATCGAGTCGGTGATGCCATCCAGCCACCTCATCCTCTGTAGTCCCCTTCCCCTCCTGCCTCCAATCCCTCCCAGCATCAGGGTCTTTTCCAATGAGTCAACTCTTTGCATGAGGTGGCCAAAGTATTGGAGTTTCAGCTTCAGCATCAGTCCTTCCAATGAACATCCAGGACTGATCTCCTTTAGAATGGATTGGTTAGATCTCCTGCAGTCCAAGGGGCTCTCAAGAGACCTCTCCAACACCACAGTTCAAAAGCATCAATTCTTCGACTCAGCTTTCTTCACAGTCCAACTCTCACATCCATACATGACCACTGGAAAAACCACAACCTTGATTAGCCAGACCTTTGTTGGCAAAGTAATGTCTCTGCTTTTTAATATGTTGTCTAGGTTGGTCATAACTTTCCTTCCAAGAAGTAAGCATCTTTTAATTTCATGGCTGCAATCACCATCTGCTTCATGGCAAATAGATGGGGGGGGGGTGGAATAGAAAGAGTAACAGACTTATTTTATTGGGCTCCAACTTCATGTGGATGGTGACTGCAGCCATGAAATTAAAAAACACTTGCTGCTTGGAAGAAAAGCAATGACAAACCTAGACAGTGTATTTAAAAGCAAAGACATCTCTTTGCCAACAAAGGTCCGTCTAGTCAAGGCTATGTTTTTTTCCAGTAGTCATGTATAGATATGATCTAGACCATAAAGAAGGCTGAGAACTGAAGAACTGGTGCTTTTGAACTCTGGTGCTAGAGAAGACTGTTAAGAAACCCTTGGACAGCAAGGAGATCAAACCAGTCAATCCTGGAGGAAATCAACTCTGAATATTCATTGGAAGGATTGATATTGAATCTGAAGCTCCGATACTTTGGCTACCTGATGCAAACAGCTGACTCGTTGTAAAATACCCTGATCCTGGGAAAGATTGTGAGCAGGAGAAGAGAGTGATAGAGGATGAGATGGTTGAATGGCATCATGGATTCAGTGGACATGAGTTTGAGCAAACTCTAGGAGATAGTGAAAGACACGGAAGCTTGGTGTGCTGCATTCCAGTGGGTAATAGTCAGACACAATGGAGCAATGGAAAAACAACAAATCATGAAACAAGAAAACTGCTGGTTTCATTCTCCAGTGTAAAACTTGAGCTTAGTTCATACTCTATTTCATTCATTCAAAAATATGCATTCAAATACTTATATTTCAAATATAAATACAAAATATCTTTTAGAATATTGAATTACATATATAATTCATGCATCTGGATCCTCAAAATGGTGAAGAGGTGATGATAGGAATAAATCTTTGCCAAAAAATTACATATATGTAATGTATCAACTCTAAAGAGGCTTCTGATTCTCAGTTAAGTGTCAATTTTTAAAACCAAAGTTATAACTCTGAAATTAAATTTTAAGAAATTACAAGAAAAAAATTGCTAGAAACAATCAGTATATTTAAAGTAGGAGAGTATCCTGTTTTTGATGAGTTTGGGCACAAAAGATGATGTCAACTGTAGGTGGCCGACCTCTTGATTTCTATGGCTCACACTGGTTAATGCTGTACAGGCTCTGAATATCTAAAGTAGCCTAGAGTCATCTGGGAATTCAAGAGTGTCCCACTTGGCAAGTAATGAATATTGATAAAGTGGCTCTATTCAGATTACTGCCTTAGTTTCACATTGTGTAGCCTATTCGTTGATTGTCAACCATCTTGACACTGGAGATACCCTCTCTAGTTCAGCTGACAGGCATAATTATTTCTTTTTTATGCAGATCTTACTATTTCTGCCAGATGTTAAACAGCTACAAATGGCGGTGGGGTGGAGCAGAGGTTCTTACCAAAGTAGTTTTATTATTGAATCCAAATTAGATAATCAGTTGCAATAACCCATGTATCTGGCAGCACTCTGGACCTTTTTGTAATTGTGTATGAAACATTAAGGTTAAAAGGAAAAGTCTGAAACTTGTTTAGACTGAAAACATACCAACTTTCTCCCCTTTATTGACCTGGTAACATCTACCTATCTTAACCATGGCTTTGACAGTACTTTTGGATCAACATGGAAAGATCAAAATAAAATCTAAGGTCAAGAATATGTGGAGTTTCCATTATTTACTATCAACAGAACTTCAGGGAAAGCCAATGGTTTGATTCACTGATTACCTTAATTGTCATCCAGGTAATCAATTAATCAGAACTGGATATCTAGGGGACTCTGAGCATAAAGTGAAGTATAGGAAATTGTCATAGGACTCAAGGAATTCACAAGGCATGGACAAGGAGTGATTTCATGCAATCCATAATCCTAGGGCTGGAGATAGCATTAGAAACAATCTAATCAAACACCTCACTTTATAGTTTTGCAAAATGTAAGTGTAAAATGTAAGTCTCTTACATTTTAGAAAATGTAAGTGACTTGTTCAAGGTTATTAAGTGTACTAATGGCAGAGGAGAGCCAGGGCCTTTAATTCCCCACCAGGTAACAATTTAGAAGGAATTAATTGACATCGACTGAACATAGAACAGGAACTGGGACAACACCTTGGGGAGTACAAAGATGCTCAGGAGCTGCCAAACAGAAATCTGGAGAAAGAAATTACAATAACAGCCTCCATTTATTGAGAAGCTATTACGTGCAAGTCACATTGCTTGACATTTTATAAAATGTTATCTAATGCTCACAATAGCTCTGCAAGGTAGATATTATTCATTTCATTTTCCAATTGAAGAAATAGATTCAGTGAAGTTAATGAACTAGCCCAAGGTCATAGAGTTAGAAATAAGATTCATACTGAGCTATGCTGAACCAAAACTCATATTCTTTCTGTTAAACCAAATTTTCTCAAAGGAATATGAAAGACATAGAGGCCATGTTTGATCTGACCAGCAAGCTCAACTAATGAAAGCACATAGGGGGTAGATTCAGATGATCTAATTGGGCATGATTATGGGAGACTTTTCATGCTGGATTAATGAGTGAGAACTTTGATAAGGATTCATGAACTAATAGAGACACATTTGAAAACTGCTGCTTCAGAAAAGGGTCTCTTGTAGTGAAGGCTATGTGATCAATCAGTTAGAAGATTGATGAAGACATAGATATCAAAACAAGAGTTTGCTGTTTCCTAATTCCTCAAATTTCTTTATAATACTCAGAACTATTCTGGCAGATACTTTTTCTTCCTGCAAAGCTAGTATTAATTTTCAGCTTGTACTTCCTGCTGAAAACTATTTTGATTGGTCACACATCTGTTCTGATGGAAGTACCCATGCCACAGTTGATATTGCAATTTTGGATAAAACTCTTTTATATATCTAAAATAAATTTAAGCTTTTAAAGGCATCTTACTGGATCATGTGTGTTTCCCTGTTGCTATTGTTTAGTTACTAAGTCATGTGCAACTCTTTGTGACCTCGTGGACTGTAGCAGGCCAGGCTTCTCAGTTCTCCACTATTTCCCAGAGTTTGCTAAAACTCAGGTTCATTGAATTAATGGTGCTATCTAGCCATCTCATCCTCTACCACTGCCCCCTTCTCTTTGCACCCTCAATCTTTCCCAGCTTCAGGGTCTTTTTCAGTGAGCCAGCTCTTCCCATCAGATGGCCAAAGTGTTGGAGCTTCAGCTTGAGCAACAGTTCTTCCAATGAATATTCAGGGTTGATATTCTTTAGGACTGACTGCTTTGATCTCTTTGCACCCCAAAAGACTCTCAGAAGTCTTCTCCAGCCTCAATTATTTGGTGTTCAGTCTTCTTTATCATCCAACTCTCACATCCATATATGACTACTGGAAAAACTATGTGTGTGCTCATTCCCTCAGTCATGTCCAACTCTTGAGACTCCATGGACTGCAGCCTGCCAGGATACTCTGTCCATGGAATTTTCCAAAGCAAGAATTCTGAAGTGAGTTGCCATTTCTTCCTCCAGGAGAGCTTCCCCAGCCAGGGATCAAACCTGCCTCTCCTGCATTTCCTATATCGGCAGGCAGATTCTTTAACATTTAGCTGCTAGGGAAGCCCATTATAGCCTGACAGACTAGAGGTATCAGAGAGCAGCATCAAAACCATAGCTTTGACTGTATGGATCTTTGTCAGCAAAGTGATGTCTCTGCTTTTTAAAATGCTTTCTAGGTTTGCCATAACTTTCCTTCCAAGGAACAAGTGCCTTTTAATTTCATGACTGAAGTCACCATCCGTAGCAATTTTGGAGACCAGGAAAATAAAATTCATTAGTAGATCTAATACTAGTTAATCTAATACTAGTTTTACAAAAACCCTGGAACTTTACATCTTGTTGTCACTGCTTTCTGAGCACAGCAAATGAGGCTGTTCAGCATTTTGCTCCTGTTTACCTTTTCTTTGCTCTAGTTTTCCTCCATCTTCCCACCACTCATTATTAGACACAAATCATTTCTAAGGGCTCAGAGAGCTTTTTGTCTTTTCTGCCCCTTCTATGGGAACTCCCTTTGCTCCCTGGAACACTTCTGTTCAATTTTTAAATAATGTTAAAAACAACCTTCTGTAGAACATCAGCATGTTTATGCTACAGTAGACTCCTGTACTTAAATATCTCAAAAGAATTATATTTTTTGGCTGCTGTTAATTTGATTTCATGTTTCCCTTTAAACTAGATATTTCTCATGGATGGAAATTCTGATTTTCAACAGAGGTTTGATTTTTTCCAAGCTGTAAAAGCATAGGAATTCTTTCATAAATTTTTTCAAGAGAAAATATTGAAGAAAAGAAGAACAGAAAAATGAAAGAAAGGCAAGAAGGTGATGGAAAAAGAAAGACATATTTATGCATGAGTGAATTAAATCTGCTAGTAGTTGTGCTTTTTGTTTTGAGATTTCTAATGTCTCAATTTGTAGTTGGTTGAAGAGGGAGGTTGATTGTTTTACCTCAATGTAAATACCAGTTATATTTCCCAATGTGTATCTATTTCTGCTTTATTGACTATGCCAAAGCCTTTGACCGTGTGGATCACAATAAACTGTGGAAAATTCTGAAAGAGATAGGAATACCAGACCACCTGACCTGCCTCTTGAGAAATCTGTATGCAGGTCAAGAAGCAACAGCTAGAACTGGACATGGAACAGACTGGTTCCAAATAGGAAAAGGAGTACGTCAAGGCTGTATACTGTCACCCTGCTTATTTAACTTCTATGCAGAGTACATCATGAGAAACGCTGGGCTGGAAGAAACACAAGCTGGAATCAAGATTGCTGGGAGAAATATCAAGAACCTCAGATATGAAGATGACACCACCCTTATGGCAGAAAGTGAAGAGGAACTAAAAAGCCTCTTGATGAAACTGAAAGAGGAAAGCGAAAAAGTTGGCTTAAAGCTCAACATTCAGAAAACGAAGATCATGGCATC
>SJYQ01000631.1:793277-828009 GCA_006410935.1 Redunca redunca
TAAAAATTATTTACATTTAAATTATTTAAAAACTATAACCCCAAGGGAAAAATAATAAATAATGATACAATTTGAATTACCTTTAAGAATATATTTGACAATGGCAACAGTATTGCCCTGTGGATTATCCATTCCAACCTGCTTAGTCACACCTAGAGCCAGATTCTCCCTGTTTCCTGCCTTTGCAGCTGTCCCTTCTATTGCTGAAGTAGTCTTTTGAGTCCCCCCTGACAGCTGAATTCACTGGTTCTCAAATTTTAGTGTCTGAATGAAACTTCTGTAGGATTTCTGGTAAAACAAGTTTCCTGAATTATCCTCCTCTAATTTAGTAGAGGCCTAGGAATCTGTAGTTGAGCAAGCACCTCAAGCTTCCTGATGCCTGTGGCTGGAGAACCAGATTCAGGAGTAACTGTGAATTTGATATTCTCTAGGATTTTGCATTCATCTTGGTCATAAGTGCCAGTAGATTAAGGAGATCAAGGTATTCCATCTAGCACAAGTCTTGACTCAGCAACAAGACTCACTCTCTACAAATGTAGCTTTTGGGGGATGTCCTCCTTCCAAAAAAACAGAATTCTACTTGGTTCTCAAGATGAGGGGTAACCTTGCCTCTCAGATGTGCTAACTGGGTAGTATGTGTTTTGCTGTGTCCTGTCCAAGTTACTTCTGGTGGCAGCACTGTTTCTCACTCTTAACCAGTCTCTCTTAAGACTTGATGTTCTCAGTGAGAACTTGGTAACTGCTCCAAGTGTTTGCTCATGCATGTCTACAGATCACCTCTCTTCAACTTCTCCTTACTCTCAGTTACCATTATTTCCTGTTGGGTTCTTTGTCTTGAAAGAAGAATAGCAGAGTGGTTAATTTTACATGCACCAGAATCAGACTGTCTGAACTGGAAATTTGATTCTGTCCTTTACTAGCTGGTTGACCCTGAGTATGTTACAGATGTCTCTAACTCAGTTTATTTTGTGTAAAGCAAAATTAGTGATTATTCGTAGTATTGTTCAGAGAATTAATGTGATAATAGGCACAAAGCACAAAACACAGTTTCTACCACATATTAAGTACTAAATAAGTATTGGCTAATAGTATTATCAAAGTGATTACCTTACTAGATTACACAGTTTAGTATGATCTCATGGTAGAATGGACTCTCTCAGTTACCTGTCATTCTTGGTGTCATTCTAGAAGGAGGACACAGCTACTCCTGGTCTATATCCCTCACTCCCTCAGATAATCAGCCAGCTGTCTGAGGGTAACAGCTACTTGAGGTTATTAGCAATGTCTTCTTACTTCTCTATCCTTTGTACTTTTCTGGAAAAAGAGGCTTTCGATCTTTTATTGTTAACACACAAAGACATGGATACAGCTCCTAAAATTTCAAACTTTTCTTTCGTGGGTTTCTTCCTTTGTTGGTTTGCCAGAACGATTATGTATCAAAGATTATCTGGCTAGAGTTAGCAATTCCTTTGACCTACAATGAAGAATGAAGTAACTTGAAGTGAAAACTATAAAGGGGAAAAAAATCTTATCAAGAAGAATGGCATAGATTGTGTCAGATTTCTAGCCACTCACGTAAGAAGTATTTGCATGCATAATAGTTCAGTTCAGTTCAGTTCAGTTGCTCAGTCGTGTCCGACTCTTGGCGACCCCAAGAAATGCAGCACGCCAGGCCTCCCTGTCCATCACCATCTCCCGGAGTTCACTCAGACTCATGTCCATCGAGTCCATGATGCCATCCAGCCATCTCATCCTCAGTAGTCCCCTTCTCCTCCTGCCCCCAATCCCTCCCAGCATCAGAGTCTTTTCCAATGAGTCAGTTCTTTGCATGAGGTGGCCAAAGTACTGGAGCTTCAGCTTTAACATCATTCCTTCCAAAGAAATCCCAGGGTTGATCTCCTTCAGAATGGACTGGTTGGATCTCCTTGCATAATAAGGTGTGCATGAACTCTCAAAATCGCTAGCACTACCAAACCAGTCTACTCCAGACTCCACTTGGGGCAGCAGGCTAGGCTCTTGCCACATGTTCTTCTTTGGAAGGTGGGCTTTCCCAGTTCACACATTTCACCATTGCATGGATTCTTCCATACACTGAATTTCAAAGGTAAAGAGAAGATGGGGTGCTAGTCTAATGCTGCCTCTTAACACAGTGAGCGATGTGGAGAAGCATAATGCGGCCTCTATCCTGTACTTTGGTGATGCTGAAAGGCCCTGATTTGCTCCCTCTCACCGAGGAGGCAGCTGTGTTGTGGTGATATTGGTCCATTCGATTCAGCAGCAGCCTGCAAGGTCCCGTGTGACATGGAATAATGTCCCAGAAATCCGCATTGCCAGAAAGGCCCAGGGATAAGAAGAGCATTTGTGGCTCTGGGGCCCGACCTGAGGTCTGCCTGGGACGTCTCCATGTAAATGAGTGCTGGGGACACAATTTGGACAGCTTAATCCTGCATTGTCAGAAAGGCTGGAGCTAACGCAAGCTCCAGACACGCTTTCATTCAAAACTGGAATACAATTGGACTATCTCAACTTCTATTTCCCATTATCTCCCAGAGACCTGCAACAGTTTACTAGGAAGAAAGAGAAAAGGGAGAAGGGAGGAAAAAAAGACCAGTCTCTATCCCCACTGAAATCCTGTTCAGAGGATTTGCTGCAATGGCATTCCAGCTTCAAATAAGACTGATTAAAATAAAATTACTCAGTCTCCTGACCCATAGCAAATTTCATGAGCTGCAATTTGTCTAGTAGTTGAGCTGTGAGTACAATCTGATTGGCTATAATTTAGGTTTATAGTTCCTTTTTCTTTTTTTCCCCTTTAAACATAGTAGAACCCAGTGATCCTGAAGTAAAGAACTTTAGAAAGGAAAAAAGAGGATATAGTAAAAGCTTAGAAAAAAATGGAAAGAAAAAAAAATGTTAACGGTTTGCTTTTCTAAAACCTTGAATTCTCAGTGTCTCTAGAGCTTTGCAGAGGGAGAATGTCCTTGCTTTGTGCTTGAGCTTTTCATTATAAACTTCCTAATTGTGTTTGCCCTGCTAGATTGCCTTTGTCTTTTTTTTTTCTTTCTTTCTTTTTTTCTGTAGTCTTTGTGTCCAGTTTTCTCTGTTTACATCTCTGATTTCTAGGTCTGTGTACCATGGTAGATTTTCCAGCTCTGAAAATGCTGAAGACCCACCGTGCCAAGAATTTCCAACCTCTCCTCCAGGGAAAGTGGCTTTTTCTTTCCAGGCTCAGCCAATTTGCCACAGTTATCAGTGCTCTTGGAGACAAGCTTGCTTCCTTTCCAAATGAGCAAATGGCCTGTAAGTCACATTAGCAGTCCTGGCTGGAGGGCACTGTGGAAAAATGCCTTTAACCTTCTATCATTCCAGGTGTTGGGACAAATCTTTTCAATATCCAGAAAGGGAAATGCATTCAGGGGACAGAAACAGTAGGTAACAGTTGCCTGTTTTCTCTTTACAAAGCAGAACCACAGAGATTTGTATATAGATGGTAAGCCTGGCCTTAGGACTGCAGTCCTTCTATTAAGATGTCTCAGGTGAGTTAGAGTGAAATATGGTGATCAGTTCAGTTCAGTTCAGTTGCTCAGTCGTGTCTGACTCTGCGACCCCATGGACTGCAGCAGCCAGGCTTCCCTGTCCATCACCAACTCCTGGAGTTTACTAACTCATGTCCATTGAGTCGGTGATACCATCCAACCATCCAATCCTCTGTCATCCTCTTCTCCTCTCACCTTCAATCTTTCCCAGGATCAGGGTCTTTTCAAATGAGTCAGCTCTTCGCATCAGGTGGCTGGAGTATTGGAGTTTCAGCTTCAGCATTAGTCCTTCCAATGAATATTCAGGACTGATTTCCTTTAGAAGGGACTGGTTGTGTCTCCTTGGAGTCCAAGGGATTCTCAAGAGTCTTCTCCAACATCACAGTTCAAAAGCATGGGGATATGAGAGGTCAAATGAAGAGATAATTGGAAACACAGGCTGGTGTCCAGCCTTTTCAGTGATACATCTCTATGACTGAAGAGTAATTATATACTTTGGATACAAAATTTCCTTAATTTTCTCCAAGATGAAGAAACACGCCAGCCCTTCCTTTCTCTAACCAGAGCTCACTTTCTGGCAGTCAGGGACTAAAGAGGTTACTTGGGGGCAGCAGTTAAAGAGCAGATGGACCCGGGCACAATTCCCATGGCTGTGCCAGTGTCTTCTGGAAGCCACAGCCTGGTGAGTTCTTCAAAGGAGGGGATGAGCAAGACCATCTTTATTCCCTTGGAAGCATCTGTGATATTTCTTTAGCCGGATAAAGAATTTTAAAGTTTTACTTCCCTAGAGGTACATGGAACACAGTAGATGTTCAATTAAAGACTGTAGAAAGGTGAATGACTCCATGGAGCTTCTCTGCTGTAGACGGTGTTCTGAATGGGGAAGGACCCCAGCAGCCTGCTGCGGGCCTCTGCTGTCAGGGAGACAAAACAGGAATGCAGACAGCATCGCCTGCCTCTGAGACTCCTTACAACCATCCACTATTAGGCAAAAAGAAATTTAGAAGACTTCTGCCAGGATAATGGATTCAGGAATTCCTTCCCTTTTCCATTTTGCTGTCTAGATGAAAAGAAGCTACTTCTATGGAAAGTAAAACAGCTTGGGTTCAGACAAAATTTGGCCTGAATATGAGCGCTACAGGTTGCATGTTAACTGGGACAAATTGCTTTGCATCTCTGAGGCTGAGTTTCCTTTTCTAGAAAATGCAAATAAGACAATCTACCTTGCAGGAATGTTAGGAGGATTAAATAAAATGAGGTCTCTAAAACTCTTGGTACCTAGTAGTATCTTAATAAGTGAGCTTGGTTATGATAAAAAAAAAAAAAAAAAAAAAAAAAAAAAAAAAAACATATGAAGAACACTTGACACTCTTCTGCAGAAATCCCTCTCTCTAATTCACTTCTTCTCATATATTGCTTAAGGCCACTCTAAAAAGGGGGAGATTTTTTTGAACTGCCCATGCTTATTTTAAAATATGTAATCATTAGAGAGTCTAAAATGGGAATCTACTGTTCTTTCTATTTTATAGAGTCTCATTAATTTGATATTCAGGAGAACATGGAAAATTGATTCCAATTGTAAGTCATTTAATTTTTTTATTATGAAAAGATTCAAACTTATGCATAAGGAGGTTAATGAAATCCATGTACCCATCAGCCATCTTCAGGTAGGATGGAAACCTAAACTCTGACAGTCTCATAGGACTTCAGATTTCCATATTTCCACCTCCAGATGACAAAGATGACCTGGACTTATATTCTTATTTTATACTTGAGAAAACTGAGATTCTTAGGGATTGTTATTTGTCCAAAGTCACATTTAATCTGAAAGTGGAGTCCAGCCCAGGGCCCAAATCTGATGCCCACTCCATAGCATTTCTCTTTCCTGACACTTGCCATGGATAAAGATGGGAGAAGACGCTTGAGAGGTAATCCAAGTGTTAGCTTTTCTCTCTTTATCTGCATCTTTCATCCTCTTAAAAGAGCAATTAAAATAGTTACTGACTTCTGACAAGTAGCTCTTTTCTAAAAAAATTTACTTTGTGTAACCCAGAGTGTATTTCAGATTTCAGAGTGTCAGTTTTCATGTTCAGTTCAGTTCAGTTCAGTTGCTCAGTCGTGTCCGACTCTGCAACCCCATGAATCGCAGCATGCCAGGCCTCCCTGTCCATCACTAATTCCCGGAATTCACTCAGACTCACGTCCATCGAGTCAGTGGTGCCATCCAGCCATCTCATCCTCTGTCGTCCCCTTCTCCTCCTGCCCCCAATCCCTCCGAGCATCAGTCTTTTCCAATGAGTCAACTCTTCACATGAGGTGGCCAAAGTACTGGATTTTCAGCTTTAGCATCATTACTTCCAAAGAAATCTAGGGCTGATCTCCTTCAGAATGGATTGGTTGGATCTCCTTGCAGTCCAAGGGACTCTCAAGAGTCTTCTCCAGCACCCTATATGCAAAAACACACTGGGTTGGTTATACTAGTTCCACTTAATTTGATGATAGTTAGGAAATTTTTCCCATTAGTAGTACTCCTTAGTCAACATAAAAGGTGATGTCAGATTAAAAAATTTCTCACCCTAAATTGCTGAACATCCCAAGGAAGTACATCGCTTTCGGCAGGAATGGTCATTGTCCAATTCTGAAAACCCAGGAGAGTTTCGGGTTTTTGGAAGACTGGACACCAGAGGGTGCTAAAGAGCTGCACAATTTACTTCTGGGTCTTTCAGAAATTTCCATTGTGATGGGGTCAGCTGGCCTTGAGAGGAGAGTTGAGCACGTTTGGTGCTGGAGGATGTGTTCCCAGCTTAGCGCTCTGTTGGCGGCATCTGCCTACCTGGAGCCACAGGCCATGTTAATGGACCACGGTGTGCCATCGCCTGGTTGCTGCTGACTCGACAGTTGGTTTGGTCAATCCCATTGATTGTGAGGAAGTCAACTGTTAAAAATAGAATCAATGGTGCTACCACCAGCTCACTAGCCATTTACAGGCACTCATAAATACTGAAAATGACTGCCCAGAGGCTGAGCTTCCAGGCTTCTTTTAGCTTTACTTTGAATTTGCTGATTCTTGCTACATCAGCAGAAGAGAGAATTTGAAAGAGCTGAAAAGAGTCCAAGCTGCATGAGTCTCTCAAGAAAGAAATTATTAACAAAATGTCGACTCCCATGCATAAAGCTTCTTTTGAAAATCTTTCCTAAATTCATGAAATATCAGGTTTGGTGCTTTGGTCCTGCTCTTCATTCCTGGTACCCACACTTCTACTTGTCAAGAATAAATTCCTCCTTTAGCTATGAAATCAAGTCCATCTCCTCACCAGAATGTACCTTCTTAGGGTTTGACACAATGCTCAGCACAGTGTAGAATATAACAAATTTTAACCTTCAGAATCTTATAATGATTTAAATGTAAGAGACATGTAGTGAGCAATGTGGACTATTTTATAAGCTCTAGGTTTGTTTGGTATATTGAGTTAACATGCTGGTGGGAACTCAGTTAAATTTACATTAAGAATATGGAAAATGTATGAGTATGTATATATATATATATATTTATACATTATACATGTGCTCAATCATTCAGTCTTGTCCGACTTTTTGCTGCCCTATGGACTGCAGCCTGCCAGGCTAGTGTGTCCAAAGAATTTTCCAAGAAAGAATATTGGAATGGGTTGCCATTTCCTCCTCCAGGGGATCTTCCTGACTCAGGGATCAAACATGTGTCTCTTGCATTTCCTGCATTGGCAGGTGGATTCTTTACCACTAGCACCACCTGGGAAGCATATATATATATATATATATATATACACACACACACACAAACATATATGTATATTTATTTGTTCTTTATATACTCATATATATACATGATTTACATATACTCAAGTAAACAATACATGACTGAGCATTAATTTGTGCAGGTTGAATACTAAATAACACATAGCTTTGAAAGCTTAGTCTTATAGTCTTATTTTTCTTCTAATCATATACTCCTTCCCATAGTAATTTAATTCTGTATTCATGATGATTTATGATGATACACACTTCAATAATTTTATTCATACATCACACTCTTCACCACTCATTCATTTTTTCAATAATTTATTCAGTTTTGAATTTAATAAATATTTTGGAGATTCTCCATATACATATCTTAAGGCAGAGTAAGAATCTGCCTTAGGATACAGCAATGAATGAGGTACAATTCCTGGTCTCATTGGAGCTGACACTGTTAGGTAAATCTTAAAATAGAGATATACATGTAGCATTACAAGAGAGATGGAACACTATCAACTCCTGATGCCCGAGATTAGACTAAACTTCTTCTGGGGAAAGGTGGCCTATGGACTGAATCTTAAGGAATGAATTACAGTTAGCCAGGTAGTAAGGGGAGGATGAGGATACTCAATGGACGGCCAATGTGTGAAGTGTCTCAAGGTGACAGGTGCTTGATACATGCTGAGACTGACAAATCTTTTAGATGAAGAGATGAAGCATCAAGGGACCAGCAAAGAGAGACAAGCAGAAAAGATCAATTACAAAGAAATTTGTGTGTCATCCTAAGGGGTTTGGATTTTATGCTGTTTGAAATGGAGAGTTATTGAAGCGTTTTAGACAGGAGATTAGTAAGGTCAGAGCCACATTTTAGAATGATCACACCGGGTACTGATTAGAAGAAGACAAAGCAAGAAACAAGAACACTAGATAGGCAACTGTTTCAATCATTCAAGAAAAGTCCATAGAAAACAGAACTCAAGTAATAGTTATCATGAAGATGGGCAAAGGTGTTGAGAGACGTAGATCTTTCTGTTGTTATTGATGAGCTCTGGGGTGTAATTGAGAGGGAGACAGGTGGTGATGAAGCCCTGGATTCCAGATCATGCCATAATCTGGGTGAATGGTGGTGCCATCTTCATAGAAATATGAAGCCAAAGACCTTCTGAAAGACTCAGTTCTGGGATTAAATATTCCATGCTTACTATTACTATATCTTTGAACTCATATAGTAACCAAATTGTACCATGAACACTTATCACACACTGTTGTATTCTATAATTGTTTAAGATAAGGTATATTGTATTTTATAATTGTTAAAAGTAAGTGAGTCACATTTCCATGTCTATCAGATAACAAAAACAAATATTCTACCTGTGCTCACCTGCTCAGTTATTTTTATAACTGGAGCACATAATCATGTTCATATTCATATTTAATGATCCTCTGATTTCAGTTTAGGGTTGAGGTTCATAATGTGAAAGTGTGGGTTACAAAGAAACATTTTAACCACGGGATCAGCTCCAATATTTTGGTCACCCGATGAGAAGAGCTGACTCATTGAAGAAGATCCTGATGGTGGGAAAAATTGAAGGCAAAAGGAGAAGGGGGCAGTAGATGATGAGATGGTTATATAGCATCACTGACTCTGTGGACATGAATTTGAGCAAACTCTGGGAGATATTAAAGGACAGGGAAGCCTAGTGTGCTGCAGTCTATGGGGTTGCAAAGACTTGGACATGACTTAGTGACTGAACAAAACCACCATGGGATCAGAATCTGCAAGTAGCTTTCAAGTTCTTTTCTGATAGACCTCCAACTATCTTCATATATACATATGCATATATATATATATATATATATATATAGTTTTTTTAAGACATTCTGACTTCTTATGTGTTCTTTGGATTTAAAGGAATGAGAAAAATTAAGTTATAATCAATTAGTGACTTGGAAACCTTAATTTTAGTATATACTAATGGCAACCCACCCCAGTATTCTTGCCTGGAGAAGGACGGGGGAGCCTGGTGGGCTGCCATCTATGGGGTCGCACAGAGTCAAACACGACTGAAGCGACTTAACAGCAGCAGCAGCGTACCATTAAACCAAGATAATTCCATGGTTTGGGGAATACATTTTTTTTAATGCCTTTTAATCATTTTCTCACAATGCATTTGGAGAATTCTGCAGATCATAGTCTTACCAAACCTCTATATTGCATCCCACCTGCACAGACAGCAGGACCCCTTCCTTAATGTTCTCTTGCTTGTTCTGAGGGTGGTTTAATAAGATGCCCAAAACAGAATCAGAATCACGTCCCCCATGGGCAGAACTCATAAACGATTATTTCAACTTAGTCAGAGAGTAAAATGGAGAAGGAAATGGCAACGCACTCCAGTACTCTTGCCTGGAAAATCCCATGGATGGAGGAGCCAGGTAAGCTACATACAGTCCATGGGGTTGCTACTAGTCCGACACGACTGAGTGACTTCACTTTCACTTTTCATTTTCATGCATTGGAGAAGGAAATGGCAACCGCTCCAGTGTTCTTGCCTGGAGCATCCCAGGGACAGAGGAGCCTGGTGGGCTGCCGTCTATGGGGTCACACAGTCGGACATGACTGAAGTGACTTAGCAGCAGCAGCAGCAGGGAGTAAGAGGTTACTCAAATAAATCATTCAGGTGCCCCAAATAAAATAGTTTTCCTATGATAATAAATATTGCTTTAAGCTATTATTTTTTAGGCTGTTCATAACAAAGAAAATATTAAAGAATAATAATAAACAAATGTTAGAATTTTAGAAATGAAAGACAACATAACTTTAATACACTTGTCATAAAACAGAATTTTGTAAGACCCTGTAAAAGTAACATTGGAAAAGTATGTCACTAAAAGAATATCCAAAGAAAATGAAAAGTAACAAAATTGCCCCCAAAAGTCACTTAAAAAATGAAAAAAAAAATCCTGAACCTGGAGGAAATGTATAAATTTAATAGAGATTAATTTAAAAAAATAGGGCTACTTACCTTGTTTTATCAGTGATTCATTTCAAATCTTTACCAAACATTCATTTTCCATGAG
Source organism: Redunca redunca (assembly GCA_006410935.1). Lineage (NCBI taxonomy): Eukaryota > Metazoa > Chordata > Mammalia > Artiodactyla > Bovidae > Redunca > Redunca redunca. The sequence continues at coordinate 803,666 of SJYQ01000631.1, forward strand.
ACTTTTACTATTTACAAATATACAGCAAAGCCATGGTTTAAACATGATAAGATTGGTCATGAGCAAATAAGCACATCACCAACACTGAAGATACTCCTATAGATTGAGGCAAAGAGAATAAGTTGATTGCAAAAGGAGAAAAACAAATGGGCAAAATACAATCAAAAGGTTAAATTAATATTTCTGCTATTTGAGGAAGGTCTACACTATAATTTCATATTCATATTCACTGAATTAATAAATAATAAAAAGACCCACCTGGCTCATCTGTCCATGGAATTTTCCAGGCAAGAATACCAGAGTGGGTAGCCACTATTCCCTTACCCAGGAGATCTTCCTGACCCAGGGATTGAACCTGGTTTCCTGCACTGCAGACAGATTCTGAGCCACCAGGGAAGCCCAACATATTACAGGTTATTTATCCTTTGATTTGTTGAGAAACATTAATGTTGTTTCTAAGCTTCCCTGGTGGCTCAGACGGTAAAGCATCTGTCTACAATGTGGGACACCCGGGTTCGAGCCCTGGGTTGGGAAGACCCCCTGGAGAAGGAAACAGCAATCCACTCCAGGACTATTGCCTGGAGAATCCCATGGACAGAGGAGCCTGGTAAGCTACAGTCCATGGGGTCGCAAAAAGTCGGACACGACTGAGAGACTTAATTCACTCACTCACTCAATGTTGTTTCTAGTTTGGGGATATCACAAATAAAAATGCTGTGAACATCCATATACCCATGTTTATGGACATAAGGATTCATTTTTGTTTGAAAAATGCTTAGGAATAAAATGGCTGGATCCTATGATAGGTGCATACTTAACTTTTTAAGAGACTACTAACTTTGTCTCCAAAGGGATTGAATCATTCCTCTCAGAAGTGTCCAAGAGTTCCAGTTCCTCTACATTTTTGCCAAGGCTCTGCATGCTCAGTCTGCTTAATTTTGTTATTTTAATAGGTACCTAGTTGTATGTCACTGGGATTTCAAATTGCGTGAAATTCTGTGTTCAGATGTATCCTGGGTAGTCTGTGAATTCCTTTTCAAATAATAATTATTAAATGGAGTTCAAAATTCCTATTGTTGGGATGTTTTGCTTTCATTAGTTTTATAATCATTATACAATATCTTAAAATTATAATTTATATTTCAGTTGGGTGTTCTTTGGAAGGAATGATGCTAAAACTGAAACTCCAGTACTTTGGCCACCTCATGCGAAGAGTTGACTCATTGGAAAAGACTGATGCTGGGAGGGATTGGGGGCAGGAGGGGAAGGGGACGACAGAGGATGAGATGGCTGGATGGCATCACTGACTCGAAGGACATGAATCTGAGTGAACTCTGGGAGTTGGTGATGGACAAGGAAGCCTGGCATGCTGCGATTCATGGGGTCGCCAAGAGTCGGACACGACTGAGTGGTTGAACTGAACTGAACTGACTCTTGAACCACATGAGTTTGAACAGTACATATCCATTTATATGTAGGGTTTTTTTTTTTCAATAAATACGTATAGTTTCAGCTGATCTGTGGTTGGTTGTAACTGAGGATGCAGAACCCATGTACTAAAAGTAGACTGTAAAGTTATATATGAATTTCCTACCGTGTTGTAAGACTTGACTCTAATCCCTGCATTTTTCAATTGGCATTTATATTTCTAATATGGATAAAAATAGTATTTACTTCAATTGATCTTGTATAGTCATTAACTAAGATATGATAATGATATAAAATACTTAACACAGTGACAGAAATTATAAATTAAATGGAACAATTATTTGAAGGTCAGCAGTGAGGACTCCATCTTATACATGATGGGACATTGAAGAGAAAGGACTGGGGACTGGGGTATATAAGAGGAACCTAAGATTATGAGTGTGAAACTGGTTATATTTATGCTTGGATAGCTAACCTTGGAAATTCTCTCAACAAGAATCTTTACATATATTTCCATTCCCTGAAGGACTAGCTTCAGAGTCACATAAAGGACCAACAATCTTGAAATACCCTAAAGTTCTTAAATGATAAAAAGTCATAAAATAATAGTTACATAAAAATAATGATTACAATAGTTGACACCTAAAGGGTAACTTATTGAGTGTTATAAAATGCAAAATTTTAAAATATAAACCTGTTCATTAAAAATTACATCTCTGCATTTGCTTTCTGTATTTTTCCAACAGCCAGGACTTATCAGTATGCATATGGATGGAAAGATAATTATCTGAGGAGGGTAATCACTATTTAATCAGATCACAGACAAAAATTTTGATTCCACCAGTTTAAATAAATGTTTGGACAATTGGTCATTAAGAAATAATAAAGGTATCATTAGAAATAACATTACCAAGTCAAGGAGAGTAATGAAACTAGAGATCCAGATGGATTTTAAAAATAATCTTTAAAAAAAAAAATAGGAACATAGATTTATGAGATACTCATGAGTACCTACAAGACAATCATTATACCTGTTAGGATGTTAGACAGCTTTTTTGGTCCTCAATTTCCTAATCATTAATCAGAGTATACACTTACATGTTCTCCACATGTGGTTAAAACTCTGATAGTTCATCATTTTGTATTTTTATGTAACCCTCTTTTCAAATTGCCAACATTCGCTGGATCATGGAAAAAGCAAGAGAGTTCCAGAAAAACATCTATTTCTGCTTTATTAACTATGCCAAAGCCTTTGACTGTGTGGATCACAATAAACTGTGGAAAATTCTGAGAGAGTTGGGAATACCAGACCACCTGACCTGCCTCTTGAGAAATGTGTACGCAGTTCAGGAAGCAACAGTTAGAACTGGACATGGAAAAACAGACTGGTTCCAAATAGGAAAAGGAGTACGTCAAGGCTGTATACTGTCACCCTGCTTATTTAACTTCTATGCAGAGTACATCATGAGAAACACTGGCCTAGAAGAAACACAAGCCGGGAGAAATATCAATAACCTCAGATATGCAGATGACACCACCGTTATGGCAGAAAGTGAAGAGGAACTCAAAAGCCTCTTGATGAAACTGAAAGAGGAGAGCGAAAAAGTTGGCTTAGAGCTCAACATTCAGAAAACGAAGATCATGGCATCTGGTCCCATCACTTCATGGGAAATAGATGGGGAAACAGTGGAAACAGTGTCAGACTTTATTTTTTTGGGCTCTAAAATCACTGCAGATGGTGATTGCAGCCATGAAATTAAAAGACGCTTACTCCTTGGAAGAAAAGTTATGAGCAACCTAGATAGCATATTCAAAAGCAGAGACATTACTTTGCCAACTAAGGTCCGTCTAGTCAAGGCTATGGTTTTTCCTTTGGTCATGTATGGATGTTAGGAGTTGGACTGTGAAGAAGGCTGAGCACTGAAGAATTGATGCTTCTGAACTGTAGTGTTGGAGAAGACTCTTGCGAGTCCCTTGGACTGCAAGGAGATCCAACCAGTCCATTCTGAAGGGGATCAGCCTTGGGATTTCTTTGGAAGGAATGATGCTAAAGCTGAAACTCCAGTACTTTGGCCACCTCATGCAAAGAGTTGACTCATTGGGAAAGACTCTGATGTTGGGAGGGATTGGGGGCAGGAGGAGAAGGGGACAACAGAGGATGAGATGGCTGGATGGCATCACTGACTCAATGGACGAGAGTCTGAGTGAACTCCGGGAGATGGTGATGGACAGGGAGGCCTGGCGTGCTGCGATTCATGGGTCGCAAAGTGTCAGACACGACTGAGTGACTGAACCGAACTGAACAACTCAGAACAGTGGCCAGAATAATAGTGCTCTAGAGTAAACTCTATTAAGAAACCCTGGAAGAATTGGATCATTTAACCTGGAGAACAGAATACTGAGAGAGGGTTATTGTTGTCTCCTGAGGTATTTTCTCAGTATCTAAATCAGGTGGCTTTTCTTAAGTTTCTTGTTTAAGGTGAGGTGAAGTCGCTCAGTCGTGTCCGACTCTTTGAGACCCCATGGACTGTAATCTACCAGGGCTTCTCCTTCCATGGGATTCTCCAGGCAAGAATACTGGAGTGGATTGCCATTTCCTTCTCCAGGTGATCTTCCTGACCCAGGTATCGAACCTGGGTCTCCCACATTGGAGGCAGACGCTTTAACCTCTGTGCCACCAGGGAAGCCCCTGTAAATGAAGACATGATCTGGTGATAACTTTCTGTCCATGACCTTACTGAGACCAGCAGAATGTTCCTGTGAACTGCATTTTTCCTTGGCTGTGAGCTACAAGTGTAGCAAGTTAGTGAATAACCAAATGTGACTTCCCAGGTGTCGCTAGTTGTAAAGAACCTACCTGCTAATGCAGGAGACATAAAAGACACAGGTTCGATCTCTGGATTGGAAACATTCCCTGGAGGAGGAAATAGCAACCCACTCCAGTTTTCTTGCCTGAAGAATCCCATGGACAGAGAAGACTGGTAGGCTACCATCCATAGATTTGCACAGAGTTGGACACGACTGAAGTAACTTGGCATTTAGGCAAGGATTCTGATGGAATGAAATGAAGTTATCCATCCCACAGCACCCTGAGGAGCCTGGACCAAGGAAGAAAATCTTAAACCAACATAAGAAATGTAGTTTTGCTTTTTAACGTGTACATCAAAGACTCTCTGTTCAGTAAAACAGTGAGTTATCCCACTGAGTTCTGGAGTGCCCTAGTGTTAACACACAAACACTCACATACACACACACATAACTACTATGATGGTAAGTAAAAACTGTTTTCAGAATGGACATCTTAATCCCATAAAGACACTTTCTGAATATTCATTACTTTAGCCATTTCATAAATATTTCTGAAATATTTTCAGATACTGTCCTAAAAACCTAGCACATTGGTAAGCAGAATTTCATGTAAATTGTGTTCTTTAACCTTAAGTGCAAGCAAGATAATGATAAAACTTTTGCACAATTAAACATCAAATTATCATGAAAAATGCTATAAATGGTAGTGAAAGCTGCCACAAGAGCCCAACAGAGAGAATTAGCCTCAGTATGCAAATCATTATGAGATGATATTTGCACTAGGCTCTGAAGGTTTAACAGACATTAAAGTAAAGTAGAAAGGAGATTATTTCAAGCAGATGGAATAGGATGTGCAAGTGCCCTGCAGTCTCAGAGACTTGATTTCATTACTTCCTACCCAACGTGTGCCCGCAGTATTTATTATATGTCTGCTATGTGCTTTGTATGGGCTTCCCTCACAGGTCAGCTGGTAAGGAATTCACCTGCAATGCAGGAGACCATGGTTCAATTCCTGGGTGTGGAAGATCCCCTGGAGAAGGGATAGGCTGCCTGCTCAAGTATTCTTGGGCTTCCCTTGTGGCTCAACTGATAAAGAATCAACCTGCAATGCAGGAGACTTGGGTTCGATCTCTGGGTTGGGAAGATACCCTAGAGAAGGCTACCCACTCCCGTATTCTGGACTACAGAATTCCATGGACTGTATAGTCCATGGGGTTGCAAAGAATCAGACAGAACTGAGTGACTTTCATTTTCACTTTCACTTTTATGTGCTATGTATAGTCACTGTTCCCTATGTTGGGAACAGGGTGATGAAAAAACATTGGTTCTGGGATCTCATGGAACTTTTAATCTAGGGGAATAGATAAATATTAAATTAATAGTTACACAGAATATTATTAAATTACAATGATAATAAACCCTGGAAAGCACATGACACAATGCCTTACCTCGGATATGGGGCAGAGTTACAAGATGGGAATAGGAAGTCGTTAATGAAATGATATTTATGCTGCAACTTGAAAGATAAAGATTTGATTATTCCAAAAGCAAAAGAAAAGCTTTCTAGGGATTGAAAATTATTGATTCAAAGTTTCTGAGACAGGAAGTATCTTGGGCATGGATGGAAAAGAATGGAGACCATGGTGGTGGGACTAGAGCAGACCAAGGCAAAGAAAGGGTGGGAAGAATTGGCCTGACCTTGGAAGCAATGGTAAAGGATTTGGTCTCTATTTTAGTGGCATTAGTCAGCTACTGAAATAGTTTAAAGGAAAGAGATATGATGGGATTTGTATTTTAAAGTCTATCTGATGACTGCTTTGTGGAAAATGGGTTAAAGGTAGGCAGCTGTGCAAAAACTTGATCAATGCGGAGACTATTGGCATCTTTCAGGTACAAGATGATGTAGCTCAGAATACAGACTTAGAGAAGGAGAAGGAATTTGATTCATGTTTAGGTAGCACGTTTAGGAAAGATCCAATGCTGTTTTGATGCCATGACCTAGACCTAGTCACCATGTTGCCAATACAAGCAAATGACAGCATGTACCATACTCTCTGAGTTCTGCTTGCCATAGAGTTACATAATGGAAAGGTTACATCGCTACCCATCACTGCTCAGTGACCTTAAATTTAGCTTTGGTGCACATATGAATCACACTGATATTTTAGTGCATTAAAGTTAAGTCATTAACAGTGCACTTTCCGAACTAGGGTTCAATACTTACCTGAAAGAGGAAAAGAGTTTTTATTAGATGTCAACAGCATAATGGCACATTTTAAAAAAGTATTACATCTGATGGTAAAATAAGGAGAATACAATTTCAATAAAAATAATTTAAGTCAGAGATAGAAGAGATTTATCCTGATGAAAAGTGGAGAAAATTCAATACTTAAATGAGGTAGATTAAAAAGGTATTATGTCTTAAAGCGAACAGTGAAACATAGAAACTTCTAGAGCTTTGGCAAGGGACTCTACAAGTTGTTCATCATAGTTTTCATAATCAGAGCTTCCTGGAGTTATGCAATGAGCAGCCTAATCAAACGTTCGTAGATAAAGAAGGCTGAGCACCAAAGAATTAATGATTTTGAATTGTGATGCTGGAGAAGACTCCTGAGAGTCTCTTAGACAGCAAGGAGATCAAACCAGTCAATCCAAAGGGAAATCAACTCTGAATATTCATTGAAATGACTCTTGATGAAACTGAAGTGCCAATACTTTGGCCACCTGATATGAAGAGCTGACTCAATGGTAAAGACCATGATGCTGGTAAAGTTTGAGGGCAGGAGGAGAAGGGGATGCCAGATGATAAGATGGTTGGATGGCATCACTGACTCAATGAACATGAGTTTGAGCAAACTCTGAGAGATAGTGAAGCACAGGGAAGCCTGGTATGCTACAGTCCATGGGTTCACAAAGGGCTGGACATGACTGAGTGACTGAACAACAAAATTCTGGTCCAACTGTGCTGTCTGTCTGCCCCATGTATTTGGACAAGTTGTTTCACCTGTTGGATCTTCAGTCTAATTTTAGAATTGAACTGTATTGCCTAGATATGTGTGAATATAGTTTTAGAGTTCTATGATTCCAAGTCAACACTGGAAGCTGACAATCAGGTAGCTTCTTAAAGTGTTGAAACAGTGTTTTCTGCCTCAGTCTGGGGTAGATTTTTGTTCACTCAAGGATTCTTCTAAAGATAGTTTTGTATATTTAGTGAAACTGAAATCAGATTGGGATAGTTAGTGAAACTGAGGATCTGACTTCTTTCAGCAAAGCCTCATTTCATAATCCTGTGGTTCATTCAGCTATGCTTTGTCTCTGAGTCCTAGATTAGAAAGTGTTTTACAAGATGGGATCTCGGTAAATCTGCCAACACAAAAATGTGCAATCTTCAATGCCTGAAGTCAGTTTTCCATACAACTTGACGAGGTTTGCTATGAGACCAAAATACATTTTCAGCTGTTACAGACAGCCCTTAAACATTTGCAGCTCGATGCAGTTGAATATTCACACTGTGTTTTTAATTAGGCTAATGTGTGCTTGCTCCAATGTATAATAAAAGACATAATCCATAATTATAACCCCTTTGCACTGCTTCCTGTCAGAGGGAATGTTTAAAAAAAAGTCTTGTTCTATCTTTCAATTTGTTAATGGGATTATGATGAGCAAAAAAGCCTGATTACCATGGCCGAGCAGGCATGCCTTAGCAAGGTGAAAGGATTAATACTACAGGTCATCAGTAATTTAAAGATGTCAATTGCCAGGCTCATCCATGGGTTTCTGAGAAATGAGAGAATCTAGAAAATGTTTGTTCCTAGGAGGTGAGCACATCAGCTAAGTGAGTGGGGAAAACGTATCCTCATGCAACTCTTCAAATCAAAATGATGTGCCAGTAAAAGGAAATACTCCAACTGTGAATTGACATATTAGGAACAAAAAATAAGAGTGAAAGGAAAGGAATGCATTTTCAGTGAATGGAATTTAAAACATATTTTATATAATGAATCCTATCCTGGCTCTTCATCATGAATCTTAGCATCTATTATCATGTACTATGGGCTTCCCTTGTGGCTCAGCTGGTAAAGAATCTGCCTGCAATGAGGGAGACCTAGGATCAATCCCTGGGTTGGCTATCCACTGCAGTATTCTGGCCTGGAGAATTACATGGACTATTCCATTGGGTCGCAAAGAGTCAGACACGACTGAGTGACTCACTTTCATCATGTACTGTTACCTGTGTAAGAATTTTTTTTTTCCTTAGATGGATTTCATATTCCACAAAGCAGGAATTTCAGCATATAGCACTGGACATTGTCCATAGTGGGTTCAGGTCACAGCATCACTGATAATTATAATGAGAATAATCTCTAATGTTCCATAGATGCCTAGGCCAGAAAAAGCCATTTCAAGCCAATCTTGGTGGTGGTTTAGTTGCTAAGTTGTGTCCAATTACTGGGACCCCTTGGACTGTAGCCCGCCAGGCTCCTCTGTCCATGGGATTCTCCAGGCAAGAATACTGGAGTGGGTTACCATTTCCTTCTCCAGGGGATCTCAACCTGGGGATTGAGCCCTGGTCTCCTGCACTGCAAGCAGATTCTTTACTGACTGAGCAATGAGTCATCTTAGTAGACTTAAATGGTAGGTTTATTTTCATTTTAAAAATATATAGAATTAATGTTTAGTGGACTATAACACAAAATATTTAATCCTGTGTCTTTTTCCCTTCTGGACTTTTTGAATATAGTCACTTTTACAGCCACTTACCTGTTTATAACTATCACAGCTGTAGAGTTCACTAGGTGACATGAAGATATAAACTAGTCTTGGGTTCCACAGAATAAGCATTCAGAGCTTTGAAAATGGAATTTTAAAATTAGTATTATTCTCAATCTAAAAAGAAATCAATTCTCTCCAATTGTTAGGGAGTGAGAAAATTCTTAGCCCCTTTACAAATTATTTTATTGAATTATCTCCTCTCTTTTTGTATGAGGAAGTTTATTTTCTCTAGGCTGGGGAAGAGCAGAGGGAAAAGAATGGCTGAGAGCCTCTGTGCATGCAATGGGAAAGAAAGCAGAATACTCATTGGAGATGAAAAACTACAGACAAGCTAAATATTAGTTCTTCTGAGTATAAGTTTTAAACACTTTCTATTTAAGTAAATAAAATCTGAAAACAATGAATTATTAAAACTAAAAGAGCAGTGATTTAAATATCTTCAAGTCAATAAACCAACGAGGTTGCATTTTACTGATTCTGACAGTATAAGTAGTAATAAGTTCTTTCTCTAGGACTATTTTTCAGTTGTCTTTGATGTATCTCTGTTGTCTTAGAAGAAAATAAAAGAGCAGAATAGTGTGGGGTTTTTTTGGAATTAATTTTGTCAATAACGTCTCTTCTCTTTATTACACAATATAAGAACAATTAAGTCATTTTTAAAAAGAAAGTAACTTTGAAGATAGCAATTTTATGTTATTGCCTTTCTTAAAAAAAAAAAATGAAGGACCTAATAAGGAAATACCTTTTATTACATTTGTTATTGATGCTATAAAACACAATTTTAACAGCCAGGAAATGCAATGCAATTGATCATATGTTAGAAATGCATTAATTTGAGTTACTGTATTTTTCATATGTAATTTGAAATTATGTATAGACATAAAAATGTCTTATTGCATGTTATAAATCTATGCATTACTATTTCATTACATTAAATTAAAACCATGTCTATAAGAGATTTTGCCTAAACTTTAGCTGAATTTTCNGATAGCAATTTTATGTTATTGCCTTTCTTAAAAAAAAAAAAAATGAAGGACCTAATAAGGAAATACCTTTTATTACATTTGTTATTGATGCTATAAAACACAATTTTAACAGCCAGGAAATGCAATGCAATTGATCATATGTTAGAAATGCATTAATTTGAGTTACTGTATTTTTCATATGTAATTTGAAATTATGTATAGACATAAAAATGTCTTATTGCATGTTATAAATCTATGCATTACTATTTCATTACATTAAATTAAAACCATGTCTATAAGAGATTTTGCCTAAACTTTAGCTGAATTTTCTGACACAGTTTCCTGGAGGAGGCTCTTTTATACTGAACTGACCATGGTCTATTATTTGGGATAATTTTCTTCATAGTCCCAGCTCTGGTCTATAGTTTGCTGCTTTTGACCTATTGTTTCTTGAAACAGTCATCGAATGAAAATAATGTCATCCATAAAAATGACTATTTAGTAATAAAAAATAAAGGACTTTACTGAGGACAGAATAATCAAACAAGAGATAGCGATTTAACAGCCCTTTTAAAAGGCTACTTTGTTTTCAGAAGGAGATGCTGCCTCCCAGATCCATCTCCATCACTCAGTGTGTCAAGAAGTGATGGCAAAGGAATGTGCTCTCAGCCTGTTTGGGTTCCTCTTGCACAGTTAGCTGAGCTCAGAAGAAAAAGGATGCTTCCAGTCAGCAGTATCAGAGAATATTTTTCCAAAATAATGGTATCACTTTGATCTATTTGAAGCCATCAGTACATTAACAAAATATCCCACCTCTAACCATATATGGGACTCAAATTGCCTAAGTATTTGCCAGGTAAATGTAGTGTGTTTGTGTGTGTGTAACTTTAGGTCTCTGTGCCCCTCAAAACCCAAATGTTTATTAGTTGTTAATCTTGTCTTAGGTAGAATTTCAAGAAACATTTTTTAGAATATTGTACTGATCTGCTTTCCTCACCTCCACCACCCAAAGCATAATTATCTCACTAGTTTATATTCCATCTCTACCTATCTGAAACTTTTCTAGTGTTAAATTTGTAAGACAGTAGAGTTTCTTTGACTTCCAACTAGTAACTGAAGAATGCTTCATATTTTACTGTTTCTTTTTCATGTGATGATGCAGTCTCCTGCTCAGGTTCATAACCTTGGAGGTCATCTTTCATCCTGAACACCCTTTGATTATAAATTTACATCACACAAATCTCCTTCTATCATCTCCAGAACATAGCAAGGCTGTGACCAAAGCTGTCTCAGGAAGATGCCAATTCAATAATTCATACCGTTATTATATCTCGGCTGGTCGCAGTAATTCATCCTAGTTGTAACACCAGTAACTCTCTCAGCCCTGTATTTTAGTAGTGCTGAAGAAATCTCCCATCTATTGCCAGTGCTGTGGCTCTAACATATCTGACCTATTCATCTAATACAATTGAATTATGCATCCAAGTGTCTTCATTTCATTAACAATTTATACAGCTTTTAGCACCTCAATACCTAAATTCTTCAACAAAAGATAATATAATCAATGGTTATGGGGATTGAGGGCCATCATGACATGAGAAGCAGCTTTTGGAAAACCTAATGTTTCTCTAAAAGAATTCACCTAGAAAATTACAAAGCAAGCAGAAACATAAAGAGAAGGTGTCAAATCAACCTTATTAAAGGAAAAATCTAAAAGTGAAACTATAATGGAATGAAGAAGCATTATCTGAAGCTAGTTTTGAAAGTTTTGAAGGCTCTTCATTAAGCTAAGAGAGAGAAGAGAGTGGTAGAAAAGTAAGTCTGTTTAACAGTTATTTAATCTATTTTAATCATTTAATAGAAATTTATTAGGCATCATATATGTGCCAGACGCTTTCTAGAATAAAGCAGTAAGCAAAATAGGGAAAGACCATGAAGCATTAATGGAAGTGAATGAACAAAGAGACAATGACTATGTGGTTGTGTTTTATTGATGTATGCCTGGGAATAGCAACACTTTGGCTATAATTTGAGGATCTCACTCTCACTTCCTAATCAACCCCTAACAGAACTCCTATTTACTTATATAAAAGCAGAATGTGGGCAAACAACTGTCTAATTTTATAAAATAAATTTGGATTGTCTTGTGTTCATATCTGTTAAAAGAGCCAACAAATGAGAAAACAAAAGCACAGGATAGCTTTAAGGTTCAATATTAGTCAACAATAAATTTAAGTTTAAAATGCTGTAAAGCAATACAGAAATATATTAGAAAAATAGAGAAAAGTCAAAAAAATCTACAGGAAGCAAATGAAAATCAAGAATCAATTTCTTTTCAGTGAAGGATTGTGAAGAACTTTCAAGGAAGACTTAAAATAGAAAAAAAAATTATAAGGCTTTTGACTAACTCCCTCTTAGGAACTGATTTAAGGGAAAAAATGCAAACTCTTAATGATAAAGTGTAGATAGCCCTTTCAAGAAGTATAGCAATATTAGAATAAAGTGGAATCAAAGTAAGCAATAGGTTTGAGGATGGAATTTTCTGGAAGGGGAGAAAACTGAGCTTGTATGTTCTCAGTTACAGCTGAGTTGTAAGGAGTTAATTTGCAGGATGGGGGGAAACAAAACAATGGAACAAATAAATAAGTAACAGAGGGTGTTATTCACAACACACAGTCCTAAATGAACAGTAGAATCATTAGATAAAGTAAGGTTGCATAGTAAATGTTAATGGAAATACACAATGTGTAGGTATATTTGGAAGGAAAAAAGTTAAGGAAGGACAGTAGGACTGAGCTCTCTCTCTCTCTCTCTCTTTTTCTCTCTCTGTCAGCATATGGCTTTGATAGCTCAAGAAGGTATCATTTGGATTTACTTAACAGTATGTTGGTTGTGCTGTGATTCATGGGGTCGCAAAGAGTCAGACACGACTGAGTGACTGAACTGAACTGAACTGATGGTTGGGTTATAAAGAAGAAAAGGTTTTAGGTAAACAGTATGTATGCAGAATTTCCATATGGAGTTATTTAGTTAACAGAACCAATGTTGACCTCATCACAAGAAAACACATTTTCAGAAACATTACAATATCAGTTTTGTTCTAACAATGCTTGTTTCATAATGTCATCCAGCTGAAGTTTAAACAAGTTGTATGTCTTGTGATGAAAAGACAGCTAATGGATATTGCTTTTAGCTATAAGTCATACAACTATTTAATATGGTGTTTATCTACAATGAGAGGATCTAAACTTTAGTTTGAACTTAAAAATTAATGGTCACTATTTTCTCTCAACCTCATTCTGTCTGCCTCAACTTCTAAACCTGTGCAATACATTCAGGAACACCTCTTTCATTACATAGAAATTTTCCTTTATCTTCCAACTATTCTTATAATTGTTTCTACCTCTTCAACCACTCAAAAATATTAACTTTTTTTTTAAGCACCATTTCTAATGATCTCTAAGTTGCAGCTTTTCATTCCCCCATAAGCCTTCTCCCAGGGCCAAAAGTGAGCTTAGGTCCATTGACTGCTCCCTTATGCTGCTCACCATTGGCTTCTCTTCTAATTCTCTTTTCTTGGAAGTCTATTTCCAATTATACAGTCCACATCACCTGTCACCATCACTGATTGACATCTTGATCATACCTACAATATCAATGAAGGTTTTGAAAGCTTTCTGGAACCCATTGCTCCACTGGTCTTTGTCCCATGAGGATTCAATATTCACAATTATGCCCCTTTAAGAACTCTGAGTTTTGAGGTTAATTCCACTTGGATTTCCCATCCACTGTGATGTCAGTTCAAGATGAGGGTCACACTTGGGCTTAGAGTATATTGAGATCTTCTGTTATCTCTCTCTTCAAGTTCATCTCAGAAACTACATCTATAAGTGTATTCCTAACACCCATGATCATGCTATTACTCAAAAATATCTTCTGAATATAATTCTATATTAGATAATATTATTCATAACTACTTTGCATGGAGTCTAAGACCCTTTAAAATTTTGCTTTAAATTTACAGACTTTTGATGTTTTGAGGAATATCTTATTTCCTTTTAAATACCCTTTTCTTTAAAATGAGAGCTTTCACTTTATGATCTCTGAGTAAACTCTGAAGTTTTCGTGCCTCTGTGCTTCAGCTAATTCTGTATTTTCCATCAACACTAAGTTTTCCCTCATTTTCCCCTCTTCCTCTGTCTCAGTTCTTCTGGGCTCAGCTCCAATATCCCACATTTAACTTTCCTTAAGTCTCTGCTTCTGACATAACAATGCATGTGCTTCATCATAATCTCACAGCACTTGGCTTATGTCTCTCTCTTTCCTTATTATAGTGAACTTATAAATAAAGTAGGCATGCAGTATTGATTCAATGATAACTTCCCTTGGTCTATGTTTCCATACTTATAAAAAGAGATAGGTAGAATCAGTCAGTTCAGTTCAGTTCAGTCGCTCAGTCATGTCTGACTCTTTGCGACCCCATGAATTGCAGCACGCCAGGCCTCCCTGTCCATCACCATCTCCCGGAGTTATTCAAACTTATGTCCATCGAGTCGGTGATACCATCCAGTCATCTCATCCTCTGTTGTCCCCTTCTCCTCCTGCCACCAATCCCTCCCAGCATCAGAGTCTTTTCCAATGAGTCAACTCTTCGCATGAGGTGGCCAAAGTACTGGAGTTTCAGCTTCAGCTTCAGCATCATTCCTTCCAAAGAAATCCCAGGGCTGATCTCCTTCAGAATGGACTGGTTGGATCTCCTTGCAGTCCAAGGGACTCTCAAGAGTCTTCTCCAACACCACAGTTCAAAAGCATCAATTCTTCGGTGCTCAGCCTTCTTCAAAGTCCAACTCTCACATCTATACATGACGACTGGAAAAACCATAGCCTTGACTAGACGGACCTTTGTAGGCAATGTAATGTCTCTGCTTTAATAAATGTCACCTAATATTCCTATTAGCTCAAATATGTTATGATTTACTAGCAGAATATCAAATTTTCATCATTTTTTATACACCAATTACTCCCTTTAAATAGTGGCATGGGACTTGTATTGTAGTGCTTTACCTGCTTTCTTTGACTAGTCACTGTTTATTGACAGTTTGCTGTATACAAAGCCCAATATGTGTAATGTGTGTATGTGCATATAAAATCATGAGCCGTAACCTTAAGTGGATTACTACCAATTAAAGGAAATTCTCTGAACTGCCACATTTACATGGACTTATTGACTTTACACACACTGTCAAATCTTTCTTTAAAGCATACATATGGAGTCCTTTAGTAAACTGAAAACTTACTGTAATTGGTTGAGTTGTATGTTTCCCATGACTCAGTTGTATTTAGCTTCAAGTCTGTTCAACCCATATTATGTGAAATTCTAATTATTCAATTTAATTGTATGTTATATTAACTGATAAAAGATGCATATAAAAAATACAGCTGTTAATTTTAAGAAAAGTAGTTTAATTTGATCGCCTACAATGGACATAACCTAAGGTCATCCCTAATGAGTCATACTCTTGTATAATCTCTCACCTTAAGTGCAGGTAGAAACGGTAATTTTCTTCTAACCTACAGAATATGACAAAGCTGAGGGGAAACCATTCCTCTGCTTAGGTTATGCTATGTGGCAAAAGTGATGTCATGTTTCTCCTATGATCTATTACCTTACAAAAGACTCCATCTTAGGTCACTAGAAATAGATATAGATTCTTACACTGGCCTTAAAGAAGCAAAGAGCCTTTTAGAAAACAACCTGTGGGGAAAACCATGTAGCAAAGAACTAGGGGTAGTTTTTACGACCTGAAGGTCACCTTCAGCAAAATGCCAGTAAGAAGCCAAGAGCATCAGTCACAAAGCACAAGGAAGTAACTTTGGCCAAAAACCTGAAGGAACTTCAAAGATGATTCTTTCCTCAGATGATAAAATAGGGTGACTGACACTTTGATGTCAGCTTAGTGGGCCTCTGAGCAGAGAATCCAAGTATAAGTTATGTCAAGAGTCCTAGCCTTCAAAATCTATAAGATAATAAATGAGTATTGTTTTAAGTATCTCAGTTTGGGGTAATTTGTTATGCAGAAATAGAAAACTAATACAGTGCCATAGAAAGATTCATTGAAATCAACTTCTTAGTCCCAAAAAGCTACCACATAATACTGTTCTCCAATTTAGTCAAGGCGAGAAAATGATAAATGTTGGAGGAAAAAAAATGTAAATTTACACAAGTATATTTCAGATGTTGCTCCATTTTAAAGAATCTCAATCTAGAAATCATAAATAATGCATTAACAGAGTTTATGCAAGGAAAATAGTGATAAATTATAATTCTAGTTGAGCTATTTCAAATCTTGAAAGATGACACTCTGAAAGTGCTGCACTCAATATGCCAGCAAATATGGAAAACTCAGCAGTGGCCACAGGACTGGAAAAAGTCAGTTTTCATTGCAATCCCAAAGAAAGGCAATGCCAAAAAATGCTCAAATTACACTCATCTCACATGCTAGTAAAGTGATGCTTAAAATTCTCCAAGCTAGGCTTCAGCAATACATGAACCATGAACTTTCAGATGTTCAACCTGGTTTTAGAAAAGGCAGAGGAACCAGAGATCAAATTGCCAACATCCGCTGGATCATGGAAAAAGCAAGAGAGTTCCAGAAAAACATCTGTTTCTGCTTTATTGACTGGGCCAAATCCTTTGACTGTGAATCACAATAAACTGTGGAAAATTCTGAAAGAGATGAGAATACCAGACCACCTGACCTGCCTCTTGATAAATTTGTATGCAGGTCAGGAAGCAACAGTTAGAACTAGACATGGAACAACAGACTGGTTCCAAATAGGAAAAGGAGTATGTCAAAGCTGTATATTGTCATCCTGCTTATTTAACTTCTATGCAGAGTACATCATGAGAAATGCTGGGCTGGAGGAATCACAAGCTGGAATCAAAATTGCTGGGAGAAATATCAATAACCTCAAATATGCAGATGACACCACCCTTATGGCAGAAAGTGAAGAAGAACTAACGAGCCTCTTGGTGAAAGTGAAAGAGGAGAGTGAAAATGTTGGCTTAAAACTCAACATTCAGAAAACTAAGATCATATCATCCAGTCCCATCACTTCATGGCAAATAGATAGGGGAACAGTGGAAACAGTGGCAAACTTTATTTTTGGGGGCTCCAAAATCACTGCAGATGGTGATTGCAGCCATGAAATTAAAAGACACTGGTAAAGTGTCTGCCTGCAATACAGGAGGCCCAGGTTCAATTCCTGGGTCAGGAAGATCCCCTGGAGAAGGAAATGGCAATCCACTCCAGCACTCTTGCCTGGAAAATCGCATGGACGGAGAAGCCTGATAGGCTACAGTCCATGGGGTCACAAAGAGTTGGATACGCCTGAGCGAATTCACTTTCACTTTACTCCTTGGAAGGAAAGTTATGACCAACCTAGACAGCATATTAAAAAGCGGAGACATTACTTTGCCAACAAAGGTCCATCTAGTCAAGGCTATGGTTTTTCCAGTGGTCATGTATGGATGTGAGAGTTGGACAATAAAGAAAGCTGAGGGTTGAAGAACTGATGCTTTTGAAGTGTGGTGTTGGAGAAGACTCTTGAGAGTCCCTTGGACTGCAAGGAAATCCAACCAGTCCATCCTAAAAGAGATCAGTCCAGGGTGTTTCTTTGGAAGGACTAATGTTGAAGCTGAAACTCCAATACTTTGGCCACCTGATGTGAAGAGCTGACTCATTGGAAAAGACTCTGATGCTGGGAAAGATTGAAGGCAGGAGGAGAAGGGGATGACGGAAGACGAGATGGTTGGATGGCATCATCAACGTGGGTTTGGGTGGATTCCAGGAGTTGCTGATGGACAAGGAGGCCTGGTGTGCTACGGTTCGTGGGGTCACAAGGAGTCAGATAGGACTGAGCAACTGAACTGAACTGAACTGATAATCACCTGGTTTATACTCAAATTAGGGTGTGGACAATACTAAAAAATTGAGTTATTTTATGCATCTCTGTTTTAAGTTAAAATAAATAATTTAAAGAGTATATTTTTAAAAATCATTTCATATTTTAACTCTTTCAATTAACAAACTCACCACAATGATTGATTATGTTGGATAAAAGGGTTTTCTCTACAATAACTAGAGAACTCTGGCCTGATGAGTGACTATAGGATGAGCATCCTATGGCATCTCTTCCACAGGTATTCATACAGAGAAAGAAAAAAAAAAAAAAAAAAAACTCTCCCTTAGACTATAGGGAAATTTTTGGAGTGAAGGCATTTTATATGGATAGTGGTTGGGGAAGAACAAATGGGTATAGCTTTAGTAGGTCCTGGCCTTCCCTGGTGGCTTAGAAGGTAGAGTCCACCTGCAATGGAGGAGAGGCAGGTTCAATCCCTGGGTTGGAAATATCCACTGGAGAAGGGAACGGCAACCCACCTCAGTATTCTTGCCTGGAAAGTTAATGGACAGAGGAGCCTGGTGGATTACATCCATGAAGTCACAAAGTGTCAAAAATGACTGAGTGACTAGCACTTTCAGTAGGTCTCAAAGGGCCCCAACAACAAGCATAACGTGATGTCAAGTGCAGTTGTAGGTAAGAGTGTGAGTTTTAGAAGTGCTGAGACTCCAGTCTAAGAGAAAAAAGTCACTATGTGATCACAAAATGACTGAACATGGGTGGATGCATTCCATTTACATAGTTCTAGTGTTCTGTCCTTCAGTTTGTAGGAAATAGTATGTTCATTTCAAAAATCACAAAATCATTGAATCCATGATTTTAGGAAAAATCAATTTGGAGCTCTCCCTGTAAGTACAGTTAAGACTCAATCCAGTTCCCAAGAGGTATAGTTTAAATAAAGGAAAATCTCAAAACCTGAGGAATGAATTCACTAGTATTATTCCAAGTGGGAAGAAAGAAGAAAGTTTATAATGAATCACCCTACCTAGGTGTCTACTGTTGAAGAAAGCTCAGTTAGCCAAGAACTCCATTAAAAAGTATGGTATATAACCTTTGGTTATTGTAATTTTTATTGCTACTATATTATCCTTACACTGAATGCCTATTATTACAGCTACTGGTTCTCACAGGTATTTGTTAGCAACTTTATCATGTTGCAGTTTATACCACTTAAGCAGGCCATGATGATATATTACAGTCAGCTAAAATGTAGAACATTCTTAGATTTATTTTGACACCTAAAGCAACTTTTCATTAGGCTGGTAACAAGCCATACAGATGCCACAGTCCTCGCAAAGGCGTCATTAGGATGTCGAAAAAGTGCTGACATAAATGTGGACATTCTCAAAAACATGTTTAAGAAACTGATAAGGTGGAAGCTCTTAATTTTCTCAGGTAGCAGTAGGAAAGGAATCTACATGCAAATGGCAAAGCAACAGTGCCCATTTCTCATTACAGAAAAAGTTCCCATTATGCACATCTAACAACTCCACCCTCCCTGACTGACTTTTTTATGAAATTACAGAGAGCACTGGGGCATTATTTGAGCAACATCAAGTGCCTTCAACAGGAAACAGCTGCTTTGCCATTCTTGAGATGGCCTAATCATTTCATGGGACTCATAAAGGACTCAGGATGAGTTAGGCAGAGGAACTCACTGAAATGTATTATTAAGTAATGAAACATAGAAACCAAAAAAAAAGCCATGCAACTTATTCTGAATCTATATGTGAATTTATTTCACTATCTATATGACGGAAAACAGAAAAAGGGTACAATTCCCATGGACCAGCCTGCCAACATTAGTTACTAATGTAAGGAAGTTCCCCATGTATCTCTGTGCAACAATTTTCCCTAGAACTTCTGTTGATTTGAAGTCAAGTGGGACCATAAGCCTACTAGATGCATTACTTTAATAAAACAAAGTTTTCACACAATTCAAGTGGGATTATTATAGATATATATGTTAAAAATGATATGCCAGACTGAATTAAGTATATCAGAAAATAGACATATCACATAATCTGTAGTTATTCATTTATTTATATTTTGTTTAACAGTATTCATGACTGTTTATCCAAATACCTCTTTTTTTACAAGTTTCACACCTCACTTTCACATCTCAATTCTGTCTTCAGCTAAACTAATCAAGTCATCCTCTTATGTTATTGATATCTTTTCAAATTTTTTTTTCTTTTCAAACTTTTAGTCATTGCTTTTTATCTTGATCATTTCTGCTTTCCAGTGTAGCAAATCCTCTATCATAATTTTTTAAAAGAGTTTTGAAAAAACATTCCATTCTTATTTCTACCCTTGTACTCAGTGTTTTTAAATAACTATATATACTGTTTGAATAATTTTTATTATTTAACACTTACCACTTTATAATACACAAATGACCTTCAGTTTTCTCTGCTTATGCTAAATATGATGTATCTTACTTAATGGGACATACTTGAACCTCTCCAATCTCTGCCCTAAACCCTGTCTAGAATTTCAGCAAAATACTCACTTCTAATTGTTGTTGCTGTTAGCATTAATGATAAGAATTAACAAATACTACTACTTACTATGTTTACTTTATTAATCTAATTATCTTGACAGTGACGTGATCTGGTTTTTGTTACACATGTAGACCTGGCCTGAGTGCTATAGATCACATGTTATCTCTCAGTGTTTAAATACCAAGATCACAACTATTACAAGATCACATATTTGGTATGCTGCATCATGTGTTTAACTCAACTGGATAAAGCAACACAATAGACTCAAATAAGTTTAAATGTGTTGCTAGAATCACACATGGCAGATTGTCATTACCTTGTGAATACTTCTCTGTCTATTCATCCTTTTTCTTACATTTCAGATGACTGAGAATTGACCAGAGAAAGAAGAGGATAACCTGGCACAGAACAAACGAAACACGAATGAAACCTGGGAAATCACACCGAAGAGGTACTGGAAAGATGTGAGAGACATTCAAAAGGTACTTCCACATGCATTTTCCCTTACCATCTAAGCTCAGTTTATCTCCAACATCATGTGAAAATCCTGACTACCTGTGTAATTCTGGGTTCCACTATGGATTCTTGCTTTAGTTACAACTCACAACTACCATTATGCTAGCTTCCATGAATTATTTTACTGTAAGTTGCAAAGCTAAGTTGTGGTTTGTGGGAAGTTCTAAATATGTAAAAAATACAAAGAACTTATTTTACACAAAGTAACACACTACATATGTTCATAATATGCAGTTTTATGAGTAACATATACTGGAGAGGCAGTGTATTAAAAAGGAAATAAAAGCTCCTGTAGATACTCTCTGATTCTCTAAACATCCTCATTAAGAAAGACATGACCATGGAAATAATGACTCTCAGATCAATCTTGATCACTATGGACTGTGACCTTCAATAACTTATTCAGGGGGAATATCAAGGAGTTGATTCAAATCTTAAAGCACTTCCTAAGCAGACCAGTGCTTACCAAATCAGTTCCTGCCAATGCCTTCATGGGAGTTCTGTTTCTTAAATTTATACATAATAGGCCATTAATACTAATCAAAAAGAAAACATTGAAAACAACTATAAAAATGAAACATGTATAGAAATAAAAATTGTAAGTCTCAGAAAGCTAAACAAATTCAGTAAAGAATTTTGAGCTCAAAAAGCTATGAGGAGGAAAACAAGAGATGAGACTTTTAACCAGAAATAGATTTTTCTGACAGGAGTTTAATCTGGAATGATATCACCTTAATCTCTGAACAAGCTAAAATAATTCATTTGAAATTGCTAATTCCCATATATCTATGGAGAAGGCTATGGCATCCCACTCCAGTACTCTTGCCTGGAAAATCCCATGGACGGAAAAGCCTGGTAAGCTATAGTCCATGGGGTCGCGAAGAGTCGGACGCGACTGAGCGAGCTCACTTTCACTTTTCATTTTCATGCATTGGAAAAGGAAATGGCAACACTCCAGTGTTCTTGCCAGGAGAATCCCAGGGATGGTAGAGCCTGGTGGGCTGTCGTCTATGGGGTCGCACAGAGCCAGACACGACTGAAGCGACTTAGCAGCATATATCTATGAGAATTAAATGTAAGTATTTCCTGGTGGAAAATAGTATTTCTGTCACCTCAAGGCACAATGACTAGTACTCAATCAAAACTGCTCAGGAAAAAGACAGATAAATTACCATAATTTAAATTAATAGCACAAAACTTTAGAAACAAATATACAGAATATCTGCAATGGAGTTAATTATAAGCTTGAAATATTCAAAATAAAACAGAAAATTATTGCAGAAAAGAAAAAAAGTTAGAGATCTGAAAAATTATTTAGTTAGAAAAATGCAATTTTACCAGAAAAGTGGGTTATGTATGTACATACATGTAAATGGAAAAAAATTCAATTGGTAAGCTTAATAGCATATTAGATATAGAAGAAAAGGAATTACAAGAGTGATCATTAGAAAATATTAAAGCAAAAAAAATATTAAAGTCCAAGAAAGCAAATGGAAAATTTAAAAGATCATAAGAAGCACGTGGAAACTTGGTGAAACAATTTAAAATATAATTGGAATTTCATGTAAAGGAGGAGAGAGAATTCTACAGATATCATTGCTTTCAAGACATCATTGCTGATTCAAGAAATGCTAAAATTTTCAAGCAATAAATACTAGATTAAAAAAATAACTATAACACATTACTGTATCAGACAACCAAAAATAAAGAGAAAAATCTTGAAAACAACCAGAAGAAAAATAAATCCATTACCTTCAAAGATCAATAATAAGACATACAGCTGAATTTAAAGAAGAAATAATGACAAAAGCTAAAAGAAAATAATTGACAAAAAAAAGAAAATAATTGACAAGCTAGAATTTTATATGAGGCAAAAATATCTACAAGTATGTATTGTGAACAGAACTGCAATAAAGATATGCTAAGGGATTTCTTCAGGCAGAAAGAAAATGATCTAATATGAAACCTGAAAATGCAAAAATGACAGATATTATCTAAAAAGTAAACCTTGTGGTAAATCTAAATTAGTGTTGATAGCTTAACCCAGGGATGAGCACATGATTTTCTATAATGGGTCAGATAGTAAATATTTTAGGTTTTGAAGCCCACATATGTCCTCTGTTTCAGATTTCTCATTCTTTTCTTTATGTATATATATTCTTAGCTCCCAGGCCATAAATAAACAGACTAGGAACTAGATTTACTGAATCCTTGTTTAAAGTAACAACAGTAAAGTAGCGTGGGTTGCCATGCCCTTCTCCAGGGATCTTCCAGACTCAAGGATTGAGCCCATGTCTCTTATGTCTCCTGCATTGGCAGGTGGGTTCTTTACCACTAGTGCCACACAGCATAGCCTTGACTATATGGACCTTTGTTGGCAGAGTGATATCTTTGCTTTTTGATACATTGTCTAGATTTGTCACAGCTTTGCTGCTAAAAAGCAGTCTTCTGATTTCACACCTGCAGTCACCATCTGCAGTGAACCTGGAGCCTAAGAAAAGGAAATCTTCCCCTGCTTCTTTTTCCTCTTCCATTGCCTTGAAGTAATGGAGCTAAATTTCATGAGGTCAGTTTTTTTTTGTTTGTTTGTTTGTTTGCTTTTTTTAATATTTAGCTTTAAACCAGCTTTTTCATTCTCCTCCTTCACCCTCACCAAGATGTTCTTTAGTTCCTCTTCGCTTTCTGCCATTAGTGTGGTATCATCACATATCTGAGGCTATTAATATTTCTCCCACCTATTTTGATTCCAGCTTGTAACTCATCCAGCCCAGTATTTCTCATGATGTGTTCAATGCATAGGTTAAGTAAACAGGGTGACAATAGGCAATCTTATTGTACTCCTTTCTCAGTCCTTAACCAATCAGTTATTCCATACAGGGTTCTAACTGATGCTTCTTGACTTGCATACAGGTTTATCAGGAGACACATAAGATGGTCTTGTATTCCCATCTCTTTAAGAGCTTTCCACAGTTTGTTATGATCCACACAGTAAAAGGCTTAAGTGTAGTAAATAAAACAGAGGTAGATGGTTTTCTGCAATTCCCTTGCTTTCTCTATGATCCAGTGATGGTGGCAATTTGAATACTATTCAGCCATAAAAAGAATGAAATAATGCCATTTGCAGCAACATGCAACATGAGTGCACCTAGAGTTCATCACAAAGTAAGGCAGGTGGAGAAAGACAAATATCTATCATCACTTGTATATGAATTCCAATAAAATAATAAGCTGTAGTAACTTATTTACAAAACAGAAATTGACTTGCAGACACAAAAAATACTCTTACGGTTACTAAAGGAGATAGTGAAAGGGGATAAATTATATGTAAAACAGATAAATAAGGACTTACGGTGTACCGCAGGATACTATAGTCAATACTGGAATGAAA
>SJYQ01000633.1:0-14148 GCA_006410935.1 Redunca redunca
GCACTCCTCCCCGATTCGCCCTGCCTGGGGCTTCCGCACTCCACAGCACCCATCCATGGCACCCATAAGCCACCCCCTCAGACTATGGCCCCCCAGGAACAAAGTTATGTCACTGCTGCCTCATCTCTTAATAACATTATGACCTGTCCACTGCCAAATTGGATTAAAGTCCTCCCATCTGAGACCTTTCTGCTGGAGTTTGATCTCAGTCCTTCTTGCTGCTCAGAGTCCAGTCCTTGGGCCTCCCTGGGAGATGAGTCAGTGAGATGGCCCCTCCTGGTGCTGGGGTGGTGAGGGGCCTTGGCCTAGCCAGCTGATCTGAGTGCCCTGTGCCAATGGGGACCCACTCTCAGCCTCTGCTGGGCCTCAGGCCGCTGACTCATTATCAGTGATAATTAGCATCTCCAGGGCAGCCTTCCACCCCACTAAGTGCTTGACAGTCATTAGGTGCTATTGTGAGCGGCTGCATTGCCACCCCCAGCCCCATGCTGCTCCTCCAGTACCAAGTGCCCTGGCCACAGACACATCGCTCCAGGCCTGGGGTAAACAAATGCAAGCAAAGAGAAAAGCAACACAAGAAGAAGCAGATCACGGCCTACAGGCATGGAGAGCCCCACACAGAAACATCAAAATGCACCAGGAAATAGTTTGGCCTGAATGCAAAAGAAACAGAGTGAACTGCAGTACCCTTGCATACAACCCAGCTATACAGAGGCAGACACGCAACACAGATGTGGATTCAGCACACGCACACAGAAACACTTGCACTCCGCACAAACACAGAATACCCATCAGGTGGCCAGGTCAAGCTCCCTTGGGCTCCCCACCTGTCTAGCATCTCTCACTCTGGGCTGTTACACACACTGTTCCTTTTGCCTGAAACACCTTTCCTCTATAGCCCCTCCCTTCATGGCTAACTCCTATCATTCTCCAGGTCTTGGTGGCCCTTCCACACTCCCCAGCTCCCCTCTGCCACATAGCATCACTGATGGTTTTCCAACCAGTCTTTACAAGTTTGGGGATGAAGGCTTTTTGCCTGTGCCGGATGAGGTGATGACTAAATTCTGAGTGGGTGATTAGGGCCGAGAAACTTTGGGAAGAGTGAGTCAGGAATAGCTGTGAGGAGCCCTGGCTACTCAGGGCCTGAACAGGCATTTAACATACCAGCCAGCATAGGCAGATACCCTCTGCCTCATTTTTCAGATTCTGATTCCTTTTGCCTTTCTTCCAGGCTTGTTGCCTGACCCAGTTCCCTCCTTCCCAAAGCCGGCTCAGCCTCTTGCCACCTCTCTGAGCTCACTCACAGGCTCATTTGCCATCTTCACTTGAGTGTGCTCCACCTCCACTTCTAAGCCTAGTGAAAACCTCATTAATAAGGGCCTTGGGTCAGAGGCACATCCTCCGCGTATGGCTTCCTAACCCCCGCCACTTAGTGTGGGAAAGGGAGGTGGCGGAGACGAGTGATTATGAGCCCAAGCCTTGGGCACTGCCTCCTGCTTCAGCTCGCAACTCTTCCACTTCTGAGCTGCAAGACCTGTGCTGAGTTCTGCCACCTTTGTTCCCTCTTCTGTATAAAGGGGACGATAATAGAGCCCACCTTGTTAGGGCTGCTGTGAGGATGAACTGAGACAAAGCGTGTGATGCACCTGTGCTCAGTTCCCCTCCCTCCCCGGGGCCCGAGTGAGAGCAGAGGAGCTAATGAGATCAAGCCACGTGCACCCAGGAGGTGCCTAGTGATAGGAACTGAGTGCAACCGGCATCTGTGGTGTGAGCACCTACTGTGCGCCTCCCTACGTCAGTTTCCACACGGCTGCCAATTCTGCATGGTTTTTATACTATGGCAGGGAAGGTAGGCGTGTGACTTCTTTAAAAAAGTCTTCATATCCATTTTATTGAGGTATAATTTACATACAGTAAAATCACCAATTTAAACTGTATGATTTGATGAGTTTTGCTGAATCTATACAGTCATATAACCATCATTATTTCAATCATGAAAAAATTATTTTTATCATCTCCTGAGACTTTCCCTGTGTCCTTTGCAGTCAGTACCCCTTGAGGGTGAAGCTTCCAGGGCTGTGAGAGGTGCTGGGTTTTCCTTGAGCTGATAACCTGGCCACAGAGCGAGGACTGCTTGTGCATGCTGGGAGACACCAAGGAATGGGTTGCGCTCTCTCAGCCTTGGTTCCTGTGAGGAGCCAGAGGCCAGGGAGGGAAGGGATGCTCAGGCCACAGTGTCCTGAGGGTCGGCCCTGGGCCTAAGGGCTGGGTCAGCTGGGAGTGGTGGCCTCAGAAATCCACAGTGTGGATGACAGAGATTAGGGAGTTGGTGTTCCCCAAAACCCTCCCCTCCTGGAATCAGATGTGCCCCGTGGCCCAGGTGGAAATGGCCACATATTGTTCAAGCAGGGGGTTCTGCAACATGATTCCACTTCTTATCTCCCCCACCAGGGGCCATAAACCCCTCTGGGGATCAGAGATTCCCCTAAAAGAAGGGGGCTCTTTTGTTCCCCATTCTCAGAACCAAATATTAAAGCAATTATGTAACTAGCAATAAATTACTTAAAGTAGTGACTCACTCAGCTTAATTAGAGCACGAGCAGGGAGAGATTAAGGTATTTTTAGTGCACACACCTCACTCCCTCCTGTGGAGGGAGGCCTCTGAGCAAGGTGGGGGTGGAGAAAAGACTGGGAGCTCATAGGAGGACCCCAGGTGTCTGCAAGGAGATGAAAGCTGATCCTCTGCCCACTAAGGTCCCAACAAAGAGAGGGCAAGTCAGAGCTGCAGCAGAAGGGGGTCAGATGAGACTCAAGGAACACTTCCCAGGGGTGCTCCTTGAAGAGCTGGGACAGGTAAACTAGATTATGAGCTCTCTGAGGGCAGATACTATGTCTGTGAGCCCCTCTCCACCCAGGAACAGAATAAGAATGAGACTTGGGGTCAGACAGGGATTCCCAGGTGGTGCAGTGGTAAAGAATCCACCTGCCAATGCAGGAGACGCAAGAGATGCAGGTTCAATCCTTGCGTCAGGAAGATCCCCTGGAGTAAGAAATGGCAACCTACTCCAGTATTCTTGCCTGGAAAATCCCGTGGACAGAGGAACCTGGTTGGCTACAGTCCATGGGGTCACAGAGTTGGACACGACTGAGTGACTAACACACTTGGTGTCAGACAAGTCTTGGTTTGAATCCCACCTTTCCTGGGTACCAGCGGTGTGGCCTTGGGCAGTTCCTTTATCACCCCCAAGCTTCTATTTTCTTCACTGTAAAAATGGGCATAATAATATCCCCTTTGTATATATTGTGAGGATCAAATGGATTACTGTGACATGTGAAGCAAACCCCAGTACTGACTTTACAGGACCCAAACCTCCAAAAGGGCAGGAATTAAGTCTGTTTTGTGTAATGTATCCCAAGCTCCATTCACAGGGCCACACATAGTAGGTGTTCAATACATGCTTATTGAGTGAATAGATGTTAGTTTCATTTCCATTCTCCAGATCCATATGGGCTCCTTGTTTTGAGGTTTTGTGAATAAAGGAATTTGGTGAGTAGAGGGCAGGGGTGCCTCACAGGTGGCATTTGGCCTTTGACTCTCAGGTAGAGAGCAACAGGTGACTTCCAACAGAAAAAAGGCAGACTTCCGGGGAGAGGCCTGGGAGGGTTCAGGACCACGGACAGCCCCAACCTATGTCTCCCGTGTGACCAGGAGACTTGCCGGGATGAAAGGGCCCACCTTATGTGCCCTGCATAACCCCGGTGGGAGGAGGAGCCAGCAGTCCAGTCTGACTGGGGAGACCAGGACCTTCACCCACCATCACTGGGAGTTCAGAGGAGGGGGGAGGGGGCAGTGTGGGGCATCCTGAACAGCCAGGCATCTGCAAAATGTGGTAGCAATTCTGACTCTGTAGGTGTCCTGGGGGGATTAAATGAGTTACTTCTTAGGAATGCCTGGCACATGACTGCCTGGAGAGGACACAACATGGGTTCACCTCCCTCCACCCCTTCTCAGCCCCTGCTGCATGAGGGACATCCCCTGCTCTGTTGAGGGCCCGGACATCTGCTCACAGACCCCAGGGTGGGAACTTCCTATTCTGGCCTCCACTGACCCCCACCTCTGAGGCTGGGCTGAGATAGCCACACAGTAGGTGCAAAGGACAGCCTGGGGAAAGTTCTGCCCTTTTCTTTCCTACCAGAGCATTGGGAAGCTGAGAGAAGGTCACAGATGACCCTCCCCCAGGCCTAGAGCCCCAAGGCTCCTGCCCCCAGTGACCACTCTGATCAGTTCTGACCAGCTCTCCTCACACCTCGCTGGCCTTCCAGGGCTCAGGCGATGAATTAGTGATGACAGCATCTCAGCATCACTATGACGACCAAGCATGTCCTTAGCCTCCAGTCAGAATGCATTGGCAGAGGCCAGAGACCCCTTTGACTCTGGGCCTTAGGACTGGTGTGTGTGTGTGACAGGGGCCAAAGGGGAGAGAGGGTGGGGCAGGACCAGACACGGGGGCCTCCATCTGGAGAGGACTAGAATTCATTCAGATTGTTAGCTCCACAGGGACCTTGGAGACAGCTGCTTCTCTCTCCTTCCTTCCTCATCTCTTTCTTTTCATTCCTCCCTCCTCCCATATCCCTAGGCCCCTTTTCTGTCCAAGGTCCTGAGCTGCCCACCACCTTCACACACACCCCTCAGTTGGGGAATGAGGCCCAGCCTGACCCTCACCCGTGGGAGCTCAGAGTGAGATGGGGACATAGACGCTTCCTGGTCTAGGCTCCAGAGGCCTGACCCTCACCCGTGGGAGCTCAGAGTGAGATGGGGACATAGACGCTTCCTGGTCTAGGCTCCAGAGGCCTGTTGGCTGCTGGGGGCTCTGTGGAGGGGGTGGTCCGGGCTTAGCCCTGCCAGGGTCTGTGCAAATGGCTTTGCATAGGGGTGATACCTCTTCCAGCCCTGTTGATTGAGGAGGGGATTATGTAGAGAAGAGGTCCAGGGAATTCCCTGGCAGTCCCTGGCAATGGTTAGGACTTAGTGCTTTCACTGCCAGTACCCTTAGTTCCCATTCTGCAAGTCACACCAGTCAGCAAAAAAAGAGGAGAGAGAGACAGAGGTCCAGAGGTGAACTGGTTAAACCATGAGGTATAAGTCCATAGGTGAAACATAAAAAGGGATGAGGGATTGATGAAAGTCCAGAACAGCCTAAGTGTGGGGTCTGCCGCGGGGAGCACAGGAGGAATCGAGCCTGGGGAAGGATTGGGAAGGAGTGGATGCAGTGGGGAGTTTGCAGTTTGTCTCACAGGGGAAGAGGAGCACCCGAAGAATGTTGTTGACTTGTTCTGCAAGTCACATCCTAAAATGGGATGGGAAAACTGAGGTCCAGAGAGGGAAAATGACTGGATTCAGCTCAATGAGGCCCTCAGGGACAGCCTGAGACTATGGGCTCTGCTAGGGTCAACTAGACCCCAGCTAGGGCTTCTTGCCCCAGACTTGCTAACCTGAATTTTCCCAGGTAACCACTACCTCCACTGGGTGGGAAGGCCCATGAGTGACTTTGCCCTCAGATATAAGGAAATTTGCATAGGCATGGGTTGTGCTTATGGCCCTTTCTGCCTTGGAAGGATTGGGTGTGGGTGGGAGGGTAGTGGGGGAGGGCATCCAAGTAAGGCCCTAGAGGAATTCAGGGGCTTAGCTAAGGTCAGCAAGAAATTCGAGTTAGAAATTGAATCAAGCTTGGGTCTTTGGGCTCCCAGCCCCACACAGAGCCACGTCCCCTTACTTTACACCTTCAGGGATCTTCGGCTGAGTTGAGCACTGATATAAGAGGTAAAGGCCTCTCTGAGCCCCTCATCTTCCCCTAAGGGTTCTTCCTGGTCCTGGCGTCTGCTGAGGTTGGAACTCATCTGGGCTGAGAGGGGACATTTAGCTCCATTGTTCTGATGAAGACACTGAGGTCCCAAGGTAACACTGACTTACTCAGTAACAGGTCAGAACCAGACTGGGCCTGACTGCCCGGCCCTTAGCTTGTCCACACTTCCCCCACCCAAAGCTGTCCCTTGCTTCTCGTCATCCTGCTGTGCAGCCTTGCTGGGCCTGCCAGCTTTGATGGATGGCCCCACGTCTCAGCCTCCCTTCCATTCCTTTCCGGATGCTGGGCTGTTAGCCTTCTAATCACCAGTCCTGCCTGTGGTTCACCAAGCCATCCATCTCTCCACAAAACCTCACCCAGTACAGGTGGGTTTTTTGGGGTGCAGCAGGTGCCCCTTCTCTAAGGCCAAGCTGAAAGTGTGGCTGCAGGCCCTACTCCAGGGGAGTCAGGGGTCAGGAAGCTATTTACACCCCGTTGCTAGAGGGCCAGAAATCCCCACCAGAACTTCCAAGGGAACTTATACATGCATACATGTGCATACACACATGTGAGCATACACACTTGCTCACAATAACAGTATTAAAAGCTTTCATGTATCAAAAAATACTGTATGCTAAGCATTGTGCCAGAGCTCTGCAAGTATGATCTCATCTAGTTAGTTGATTACTGTTGATAACCCCAATGTACAGATAAGGAAACTGAGGCTCAGAGAGTCACATATCCAGAAGATGGAGGAAATGGGATTTGAACCCAGGTCATATTGACTCACTTTTGTATTTGCCACTTCTCTGTTCTACTGACTTATGCATACACACAAGTGCACACACGCACATGAGCACATGCACACATGCATGCACAAACACCAGCCTCCGTGTGGACCCCTGCCCCGCCTGTCTCCCTGGACCTGGTTCCTAAGGAGTAGAGAGAGTGCTGGGCTGAGGAAGAGATGAGGGGTCACTACTTATTGTCCACAGGCTGCCCCCAGACTCTCACCCTGACAGTGACACTGATCAGCCATGGAGGCTGCATGGAGGAGGCAGCCTCCAGGCAGTAGGAAGAGGAGGCTGAGAGGCAGTCGATCGATTGATTACCCCTGCAGCACCGCCTTCCAGGAACCTGGGCCCAGGGGAGTGTGGCGCCATGGGTCGATCATCTGGGACGCAGCCCAGGTGCAGGGGGTGTGTATGTGGAGTGAGGCTGGCATAGGTGCCCTGCCTGCCCCCTTCCCCCTACTTTGCTGACCCTACACCTTCCCCCTGCTCTCCCCGCTGCCCTGCACCATGGGCACTGCAGCTGGGAATCAAGCTACCTGTTCCCAGACACCTATGTGCACCCACTCCTGTGGGATTACTGTGCTCCAGAGGCTGATCCTAGGGTTGCTGCTTCGAGGTGAGGAGAGGTCAGGCAGAGAGGTCAGGGGCCAGGAGTTTCAGGGGGAGGGAGTGAGCCTTCATAGACCTTTATGGCCAATTTAATAAGATAATGAATGTAAAGTGCTTCGTACCACCAGGGCATGCAGTAGGAGCTTAGTCTTTGCTGGTTCCTCCCTCAGGAGTCTGCAGAGAGTGAGGCTGATGGGGGTGGATGGGGTGCCTCTGAGGGCACCTGAGCTCCCAGAGAGACTGTCGGGTGCCACTGACAGTGTTAACAATGGCAGGAACGATTTAGCTCTGAGAAAGAGGGAGAGAGATTAGTACCTGACAAGTGACAAGAGTCTAGCCAAGCATTATCATCTTCCTGACATGGGGAGGGGAACAGCTGGTGCTGGGAGGAGTGGTTGGGAACCCTCCCCACCTTCCTACTGGGAAGAGCCCCTGAACAGGTCTGTGTTGCCCCCTTCCTGGATCTGCTTCCATTCTGGCAGAGGGACCTCCACCAGGCCCTCCAACTTGCACTGGTCCCCAAGAGACCTGGGTTCAAGTCCTGGTTCAGGCACCTGCTGGCTGGTGCTGGTTAGGGCAAGTCACTGTGGCAGGCCACTCCAGGGGCCTCTGTCTTCTCATCTGTGGCAGGTCCCCAAGAGGATTAAATGAGATGTCACCTGTCCAGTGCCTGCCATTTCCCTCCCCACAAAGTGCCATGCCCCCTGGGTTCCCCAGAGCCTGCCTTCCCTGTTCACAGCCCCAAGAGCCACAGCTGTGGTCCATCTCTACCCTGGACGCCATCTGCTCCACCTTGGGTCCCCACTGTCCTGACACAGAGCCTGTTGTTGAGGAAGAAGGTAGTAAGGGGATCCCATCGCAGGCTCTGTCATCTTCTCTCTCACTCTGGGGAGAAGAGTGGGAGGACAGTGGACCTCTCTGTACTGACGGTGACTCCGTGGGTCACCAAGGCCCGGTCTGACTCCGATGGGTGTTGGCACAGGGCTCAGGACTGGGATTCCCAGGGCCTGACTTCCTACTGTTCTGGACACTGCCTTACTGTAGGAGCTTGGGCAAGACCTGTCCTGGGGGGTGGGATAAGAGAGACACGGAACCTCTCTGACCAGCCTCTCTTCTGAGGGTCTGTACCTGCATGATTCTGTGTTCTCGGGGAGAGGCTGGGTGGTGAGGTGGTGGTACAAGGCTGGTGACCTCCATGCCACAGATGGGCAGCCCCAGGAGGAGGGGCTCGGGACTGGGGCCAGCCTAGGACTCCTGTGGTCCTGGCGCCTTTTGTCCCCATACTGCCCCTGCCACTGTCTGCTCTGCCCCCAGGCCCGTTGCCCCCCCACCCCCCAACCTGCTCCTCCATTCCTAGTCTTCTTCCTTTATTGTGTCTCTGTATTGCCTCCTGCCTCCGGCTTATCTTCTCCTGTCGCACTTCCATCCATCTCTGTCATTCCCCTGCGGCTGCCTCCTGCTCCCNCTTGCTTGTCTCGGTGGTCTCCGAGTCTCAGCGCTCGCTCGTCTTCCTCCGCCTTCCCGAATCTCCCTCTCTCTGATTGTGCCTTTTGCTGCCTCTGAACCCCCTTAGTCTGTCTCTGTAAGTCTCTCTCTGGCCTTGTCTCTGGGTCTCTGTCTCTTAAGACCCGCCTGGTCCTGTCTTCTCTGCCCCCCTTCCTCCCCTCTCAAGCCCAGCCAGAGCAGCGGGTACAGCCCTCCAGCCTGGAAAGCGGGGTGGTCCACCCTCCCTCTCTCTCGTGCTGGTTGCCTTCGAGGCCCCTGACAATTGCCCTCCGCCCCGCACCACTCAGGGCCTCGTTGCTAGGCCTTGGGCTGGCAGCACCTGGCTTCCATAGCGACGGGTGCCTAGAAACAAAATGCCACGTCTGCCGGTCCCACACGGAGTCTTGGCGGATCGAGCTCCTTTCGATCAATCAGGACAGGAAACGTGGCCGTCTCTGGGCTGCCTCCAGCTTGAAGAGGCGAGGAGACCACACTCTCTGCCTTCTGGAACTTGGGGAGCCACTGGGGTGAGAGGAACTGCTCCAGTGTGGTCCTGAAGTCAAAGAGGGAGCCCTCTCCCCTCTGGGCTCTTCTCAGAGGCATGCATTTGCAAGGGGCCGGGTTTGGGTCACTGTTCTACTATTTCTAGCTGTGTGACTTTAGACAAATGGCCTCCTGTCCTGCGACCGCGGTTTTATCAACTGTAAAGTTGGACTAATAATATAATGATGATTAAGTAAGAGAATCACTTGTGTGGGCCTGGCACTTAGTAGGTAGTCCCTGATGGCATTGCTGTTCCTGCCCCTTCAAAGTTGTCTCAGATTTAATTAGCAGAGATGAGGGCGATGGAACTTTAGGCGTGGATAGTGGTGTGAACAAAAGGTGGAGGCTGGAAGGCAAGTGTAGGGGCACAGGGGCCCTCTCCTCACCAGTAGTCACAGAGACACAGCCCACAGACCAGCAAGCTCTGAGGGCCGTAGAAACCCTGGAGCTTGAGTCCTAGAGTCTCGGTATTATAGGCAGTTAGGATAATAGAGTGTTAGGATCTTGGGCTCTGACATTCTCAGGGCTCCAGGCTCTCAAGTTCATAGGGTGTAAAAAGCACAGATTTTTCTAATAAAGGGATTTACAATAGAAACTCTGATTTTCTTGGATCACAAAACTCTGGGAGTTCTTGGAACCTGGAAGCCACAAACTGGGTCTCCCTCTATGACTGTGTCTGAACAGGCAGAGAGTTTTCAGAGCATGGGGCTTTGGGTCCCTGTTGCTCAGAATTTCTTGTGCCTTGGCACCCCTCATGGGCTCAGCTCTGAGCAGTCCTGGTGTGTGTGTGTGTGTGCCCACGTGCATGGGGCACTGGGGTCAGTGACCAACTGCAGCCTGAGGCACCTCTGGAGAAGGGCCAGCCCAGGAATAGCTGGTGAAGGAAAGCTGGGCAGCTCGTGCACTGCAGCTGTCCAAGTGGTGCTGGGTGGGTCTCTGGAAGCCACCCTTGGCCGAGGACCTGCTTGCCTTCATCCACCCAGCCTGCCCAACAGGGCTCAGGAGGAAGCATCCCATGGGACATCCTAGGGTTGGAGTTATAGCAGCTCCTTGGAGTCCTGCAGACTGGAGGGCAGGAGGCACCTGTAAGGGGAAGAAATGGGGTAGGTGGGAGCTTGGGGGATGAGAGAAAAAGTGAGATCAGTGGGGGGATAGTGCCCAGTGGAGACTACAATAGTGACTCTCAGCACCGCACTCTCTCTGCATTGCCCCAGGCTCCTGGGGATAGTGGTTTGGGTTGGGGGAGCCTAAGCACCCTGAACCCACCTGCCTATCATAGTCTGGGGTGGTCTCAGAGGAATGAGCTCCTTTTCCCACCTCTTCCCAAAGCTGGAAAGGCTGATGGAGCTGTTGAGAAAGCTGGAATCTGCCTTTCCTTTTGCTTGTCTTCCCAGTTTCCATGGGAATCATGGCTCAGGATGATCAGGATTTGATGGGATGGTGCTGTGGGAGGAGTCAGCATCAGGCAGAGCCATCCCACATGGGCAGGAGTCTGCTGCCAAGAAAGCGAGCTCCCCATCTCTGGGAGTATGCAAGCAGAGGCTGGATTGCCAGCCTCTGAATTGCCTCAGGGTGACTTCAGAAAGGAGCTTAAGTGTGGAAATGTGGGCTTTGTATGAATGGCACAGGGGGCCGCCTCTTCTAGACATCCCTGTGCTTCATTAAGGCGGGGCCACCATCTGCCCCCATCCCCTGCTCCTGCTGTGTGCCTGGCCCTGGGCCAGAAACAGACATGGACACAGACATGTGGAGCTGAATTAGACCCCAGTCTCTTTCAGGTCTGGTGGGAGAGGCACTTAAGGAAACAAATATAGCTGGGCAAGTCCTTCAAAAGTGGCAGATCAGGTTGAGTGGAAGTTTCTACCACTAATTCCTACAGTCCACAGATGTCTTTTGAGCAATTCCTCTGGGTCAAGCCTTGTTCTAGGTGTGGAGCCACAGCAATGAGCAAAACAGAAAGAGAGCCCTCTCCCCTGGAGCTGACAGCATAGTGCCTGGCAAAGGGACAGAGGTGCTGGTTGGAGGATTGGTGAGTGGTGAGGGGTGTGGCCAGAAGACAGTGTGAGTGGAGAATGAAAGGATAGTTTGGAGGCGGGGTTAAGGAGGATGAAGGCCAGGACCAGAACTCCAACTTTATCCAGTGGGCAGTGGGGAGCCATGTGGCTGTGGGTGAGGAAGAGTCAGCCTTGAGGGACGAAAAGATCACTCCAGCAGATATGGACATCAGAGAGAAAAAGACACAGTGGTCCCCAAAGGAGGCACGAGGGCAGCTGTGCCCATTAGTGTTCCATGTGCTAGAGCCATGTGAGCACGTGTAAAGGGATGGGTCTGTGTATAGAAGTATGTGTGTGTGTGTGTGTAGGAGTGATGGGAGTGTGTATGCGTATCTATAAAAAGATAGTAATTGTATAGATGATTGTGTGTCTCCTGGGACAGCTTTGTGTGGCAGAAGACTCGAGGTTTGTAGAAAATAGGGGGCAGATTCCGAGGTGTGCCAAGGCCCGAGTCCCCTGGACTTCAGCCCATATGTGAGTTGGCAGGTCCTGGACTAGTCTAGACTAGAATCCTCCAGGCTCCCTTTCCCCTCTAAGGTCATGGAGCTGGCCATCTGCTGCAGAGAAGACAAATGTGTATACAAATAACATGGGGATGGATGAGACCTGTGGTTGACCACCCCCCACCCCTTGTCCCTTGGCCTGAGTTCCCTCAGCCTGTGTTCTTTCCCACTCGGAGCTGCTGTGGGGGCTCTGGGAGCTGGCCCTGCCCACTCTGAACCCAGATCCACATTGTCCCCAGCACCTGCCTGTGGCTAGATCCTTTCTCTGTAGGGGTCACCCCCACATCTGGGGCCAGTGCCTGTGGACACTCACAGCTGACCTGGGCTAGTGGACATGAGCAGCACCTCTGTTAAGTGTGAATTTGAATACACACAGACTCACACATTTGCACATACATTTATACATGAATGCATCTATGGGCCATATATGGACACTTGTGCACACACACAACTGTACATATATACATGCATGTGTTCATACACACTCATACCTGTGTACATATACCTGTCTGCACCCACATATAGGCATGTTTCTGTAGACACACATCTCTGTACAGATGTACAGAGTTCGGCTCTACCGTGGAAGCACCACTGCACATCCTTACAGATACAAAGTTACAAACCTGTACTCTGCCTCTTCTGCCCTCACCCACATCATGCTCACAGCCTGTGTGCACGCTCACAGCCTGTGTGCACGCACACACTGTGTGCACACACCAGGGCTAACCAAGGGTGGCTCACCAGGGTATGCCCTCTCTGGGCTGAAGCACTGAGGGCAGGCTCTAGCTAGATGCACAACCCGCAGGGATGTCAATTCCTCCAAGATGCCTCTTGGATTGTCCCCTGGCAGGGTCCCTGGGGTGGTGGAGCTCCCTTTAAGTCCATGGGCTCCATTTCCAGTCACAGAGAGACTGAGCCTCGAACACTGCCTCCTGAGAAGCCCCCATGTTGGGATCTGGTCCTTGCTCACAGTCCTTGGGCATAGCATAACCAGGCAGGCTTACCTGCCCCAGAGAGCTGCCTTCTGCTGGCTAGGCCTCCCTGGACACTGCCTTCCTCCACCTGAACTGCCCGAGTCCTCAGAGAGAACCAGGCCAAACTTCACAGGGCCAGAGCCCTGCCTGAGGTCACCCAGCACTTTGGACAGGGCTCAGCTTGAACCTGGGGCTTCCAGGAGTCTGACCACACTCAGCAACCAGAGGATAGATGCATGTCAGGTGCACAGATGGGCTCCTGGAAGCCAGACACATGGTCATGGGGGATGGGAGCAGATTTGGGGTCTATTGAGGGTCTGCTGGCATCACACCCTAAAATGGAGAGTTGGCGAGTAGCAAAGTCTGCTCTTCAGACCCGCAGTGTCCAGAGAGGGGTCATTATTAGGAACAGAGATGGGCTGTTTGGACAGGGCCCGAGGTTGAGAGGCCCAGTACTCAGACTGACAGGTTCTCAGCTGAGAAACCTTGTCCTAAAATACCCAGTCTGAAGTAACTGGGTCCCTGGACAGCTTAGTGTGACCTGTAAGGTGGAGAGATGAAAAGAGGTGGCTGTGGGTCTGGGTTAGGCACCCCTAAAACTGAGCTTCCTCATGGCAGAGGTGGGCATAGGGCTCAGGGCCTGGGAGTATAGGACCCTGACTGCATTCTTGGGGACATCAGGAGAGCTGGGAAAATTAGATTTTCTCTCATGCCATTCCTTAAGAGACAGCATGAATATAAAGCACAGATTGGAGCCAGATGGCCTAGGTTTGACTTTTGGCTCTACTACTTATTAACCTCTATGACTGTGGGCAAATTACTTAGTCTCTCTGTGCCTCAGTTTTCCTTATCTGTTAAATGTGACTAATAATGGGTCCTGCCTTCTAGGACTGTTGAGAAGACAAACTATGAGGCACAGAGTGAGTGCTCAGCAAATGTTAAAGCACAAGAGATGCTGGCTGTGCCAGGCCAGGGTTGGCCCTTGACTCTGGAGTCTGAGATATGCTCTCCTGAAGAGCAAATAGCTCTGGCCTATGGCTGTAACAGATGTCTCCTGGATACCTTGTCCCACCTGCACTGTCTGGAGCCCAGGATTGAGTTGATAATAGATGCTCAGGATTTACCAAGAGATTTGTGTACTGGTTTCAGACTCGGTCCTTATAGTAGCCCTTACAATGGTCACCCCCTTAACAGAGTAAGAAGCTGAGGCCAAAAAAAGAGAATGGAGGCTTTCTCTCTTTGGTCAGAACCTTTGCACATCTTAGCCCATGTAATATTTTCTACAGCATTAATAAGCAGGACAAGTTGCCCCCAGTATGAAGATGCAGTAACAAACACTGACT
>SJYQ01000634.1:0-66642 GCA_006410935.1 Redunca redunca
GTGACAACTGCTCTGTCCTGCAGGTCTGGTTCCAGAACCGGAGGGCCAAGTGGAGGAAGAGGGAACGCTTTGGGCAAATGCAGCAGGTTCGGACCCACTTCTCCACGGCCTATGAGCTGCCCCTCCTCACCCGAGCGGAGAACTACGCCCAGGTGAGTCCCTGCCCCCAGCTGCCTGCTCTGGGGCCCTGAGGAGGAGCGCCTTCCCCGGAGAGAGAGCACTGGAGCTCCAAGTCCCGGCTTCAGGTTCCAGGAGCGCACTCTCTCCAGGATGTGGGAGGCCCAGAATTCTCTCTGCCCCCCATAAGCATTGACCCAGCCTTGGCTGGACTTTAGGGAAGGGGAGACTCGGGGAGGAGCTTGAGAATGACTTTTCCCTTGGCCCTTTGGTGACGGGCACCTGAACCAAGGAATTCTGAAGGCCAGGGGCCCTCCAGGCCACCGGGAGCCACCCAGAGTGTTTCCTGGGAGAAGGGGGGTCCTGAAGTTGGAGGATGTGAGTGAGGCAAGGCTGGAATGAACGTGGGATTCTGAGACCCGGGATTTAGGCTGTCATCCCAGCTCCAGAGCTTTCTCCCTTCAGGCAAGTTACACTTCAGAGCCTCAAGTTTCTTCACCTAGGCACCCAGGAATTGGGTATTTTAAAAGCACCTGCCTCAGGACTTCCTTGTCCAGGGGTTAAGACTCCGTGCTTCCACGGCCGGGGGGCCTCAGGTTCAACCCCTAGTTGGGGAACTAAGATCCCACATCCCACACGATGTGACCAAACAAACAAACAAAAAAAGCACCCGCCTCAACTCTTTCACAAGGTTGTTGGAAGGGCTACGTTAGATTGTACAAAAGTGCTTTGTGAATTACACGGTTTTAGGAAGGTTGCCTTGTATGGCCTCGGCTCTCCCAGGCATCTGGCCCATCTCTTCCCATCCCTTCCAGAGCATCTTCTTCCACGGTGTCCGTCAGTCCCTCTTCCTGGTGGCACTTGGGTCCTCAGTGGGATGTCAAGGGATGGGAAGCGATGTGGGTGAAGTCAGGCAGCCGGGACCCTTGGAGAGATGCATTTGGGGTTGAGTGCCATCCTGATGCCCCTCAACCTGCCCTGTAGAGGCAGCCGGTTCCTCCCTCTCAGGCCGCCTTGTGCTGTGGCCTCTGCCTTCCACTCCAAACCTGGGCCCGCCCAGCAGCGAGCCAGGCCACAGGCTTTCCTAGGCCTCCCTTTCCTCACTCTCCTGGAGCCGAGATAGCCCATGGTCCCTGGGTACCCAACAGGACCCAAGCTGCCACTGCCGCTCCGGGGATTCACATGGCAGGGGCAGGGGCAGGCCCAGGGGTGAGGCTGGGGAATGGGGGGTGGGGCAGTCTCCTGCACACACATCACCTGCATCAGCTCCCACCCCACCCATATCTTCCTCTCCTCTCTCTGTCCCCCCAGCCAGCCTCCCTCTGACCCCGGGAGGATGGACCTCCAGCCCGGACTCCCTGGCCTTGACCTCTGCTGCCCGAGCTCACACGCCAGAGGGGCTCCTGCTCATTCTTCCCATGCAGCACCGAACACCACATCCCCCAGGCCTCTCTCGAGAGGGGTCCCCATCACCCGAACCTGCAAGCCGTTCTTGTCACTCCTTTTATTGCAAACTTTTCTGAATGCACTCCAAACACTGGGGGTGGGGGCAGGGGGCAGGCCGGCAGAAGCTGCTCCAGGACCACTGAGAAGCCCTTTCACGTGGCCGAGAGGTGCACCATCTCCTCACAGCCCATCCTGCCCACCAACGCCCCCCCCGCCCCGCCCCCAATCACACAGGAGAGACGCATTTCTGGCTGAGTCCCCAGCTCTGCCTCCCCATAAATGCTGGGGGAAAGTGGGGTCTAGAGCTGGAAGCTGGGGACGGGGAAAGGATTTTAGCTGCACAGATAGAAGACGAAGTGTCCAGTTCAACTCCTCACCCGCTGCCCGAGCACCTTCCACCTCCTCCACCTGCCTCTGCCGCAGCCTGGAGCCTGTGGGCATCCCGCCTGGCTCTATCCGTCCACCTACCACCTCCCGAGGCAGCCCTTTCGGACCCTGAGTTACTTCTGAAGCCTCAAGGGCACCGGCCCCTAGGACCTCCACTACTGACCTTGGTTTCTGGGAGAATTGAGGGCCCCCCACCATCCACTCTCAGAGTGGACAGCTTCAGAGCCCACGTTCCCAATGCTAAAGCTCTCTGAGCTCATGTCCCCTCCCATTGATCAAGTCGCGAGGGTACGCTGGGCCTGGGGAGGAGCCAGAGCGGGGTGAGGCCCAGGTGCTGGCCCTAAGTGGGTCCGTGGATGGAGAGACAGAGTATGCCTCTGCGTCTAAACCTGGGGTGGCCGAGAATTCCCTGGCGGTCCAATGACTAGGAGTCTGGCTTTGGCGGGCACAGGTTCGATCCCTGGTCAGGGAACTAAGATCCTCCAAGTGGTGTGGTCAAATAAATAAACAAAATCAGGGGCTGCCCTCAGCTGGTGAGCCGTGCCCCAGGACGACCCTTTCACTGGACTCTTGATGGAATTCAGAGTTCAGGCCTTAAAATGGAGTTTCTGTCCACTGCTCTCCTGGACCTGGGAATGGAGGAACCAGAGCATAGAACCCCGAGGCTCCTAGGGGGCTAGATGGCCAGGCAGGTTTGGAGAGCCTCCCAGGTAAATACTCAGGAATGGTTTTATCATCAGGATAGGTTCGTAAGTGAAGAGAGTTCCCCCGTGAGGGACAGGAAAGCACCCCCATGTCTCGACAGCCTGTGACGCTTCTCCCTCCCCTCTCCCCAGATTCAGAACCCATCCTGGATTGGCAACAATGGGGCCGCCTCGCCCGTGCCGGCCTGTGTGGTGCCCTGTGACCCAGTGCCTGCCTGCATGTCCCCTCATGCCCACCCCCCCGGCTCCGGGGCCAGCGGTGTCACCGACTTCCTGAGCGTCTCGGGGGCTGGCAGCCACGTGGGCCAGACGCACATGGGCAGCCTGTTTGGAGCCGCCGGCCTCAGCCCAGGCCTCAATGGCTATGAGCTCAACGGGGAGCCGGACCGCAAGACTTCAAGCATCGCGGCCCTCCGCATGAAGGCCAAGGAGCACAGCGCGGCCATCTCCTGGGCCACATGACAGGGCCACCCCGCCCCATCCCTGCACCCTCCCCTGCCCTGGGGCACTGGCCATGCCCATGCTCCCCAGGACCCCGGCCCCCCACTCGACTCCCCTCTTAGGCACCTGGTCTGGGCCCAGGGGCCTGACCCTCAGCACTTTCAGCCGCCCCAAGTCTGAGGCCCCCGGGGACTTCGGGGAGGGAAGGGGGCAGTGGGCACTGAGGGGGCCAGGGCCCCCGCTCCTGGCCAGAGGCAGTGGAGGCAGCCAGGTGGCATGAGTTCTGCAGCTTTGCATCCATTATAAGCTGAAGACCCTCTCTCCCCACTCCTGCTCCTCCGCCCTGCCCGGTTTGACCAGAGTCGAGGCTATCCCCACCTGGGCCAGCCGTGGCCACGGTACCGTCAGCGCCCGTCCCTCCCCCTGCTGTGTGGCCCCAGTCACCAGCCCGCTGACCGTGTCTGGAGAACAGATGCCCTGCCCAGCCAGCCTCTGCCGTCCCGTCTCCTGTGCTCTCCCTCGAAGCCTGCGGACTCCAGCCTCCTAGACCCAAGGCACCCGCCTCGCCTTTACCCTGGGCGTGAGGAGCCCCCGTCCTGCTGTCTGTCCCCCATGCTGGACGCACCTGGAGGGACTGGGCAGAAAGAGAGAGGAGCTGGAGCCGAAGGAGCCTGCCGTCACCCAGCCACGCTGCCCCCCTCGGACCCCGAGGCTCCGGATCTGGGTGAACAGTGCAGGGAAGGAGGCCCGCCGCCCGAGGCCCCCATGGTGCTGGAAGCAAGCTTCTAGGAGCTGGGAGGGCTGCAGGGAGGTGTCCTGGGAAGGCAGGGGCTCGTGCACACACGTCGGCTCTCCGACCGCCTTGACGCCCCGCCTCAGGCAGGATGATGGTGGCAGGGGGCAGCTCTGGGTAGCTTTGTTCCCCGTCCAGTCTGGCCCCTCCAGGGGCAATCTGAAGATCCTGGTCATTCTCTGGGCCTGCTGGGCCAGTGTCCTGGTGCAGAAGGACTTGCATCTTGACACAGCCGCTAGGGCCTGGGGGCACGGCGCCAGAGGGTCCAGAGCAGGCTGTGGGGTCTTGCAGATGACGAGGGCACACTCGCCCGGCCTCCAGGCAGCAGGTCAGCCCTCACGCGGCCTCAGACGGCCTTCCCGGTTAGTGGCCTCCAGTGCCACACCTGCCCAGAGCCTTCCGTGCAGTCCTCCGGGCATAGGGCAGAGAGCACCTGCCCTGGCAATTCTGCCCTGGGGCACGGGTGACCCCAGCCCCTTGTTCTGGCTT
This sequence comes from Redunca redunca, assembly GCA_006410935.1. Taxonomy (NCBI): domain Eukaryota; kingdom Metazoa; phylum Chordata; class Mammalia; order Artiodactyla; family Bovidae; genus Redunca; species Redunca redunca. Next base: position 4,378 of record SJYQ01000634.1, read on the forward strand.
CCAGAGGGCTCATGTGGGGCTGAGCTCCTTGGGGTCACTTGCTCTGTTCTGGACACAGTGCTTTCTGGAAGCCGATCTCTCTGCCTGCAGGAAGGGGCCTCCTTCTCATGGGGGCTCCATTTCCACCTGACATGCAGCCTGCAGCTTGAGTTTCAGCTCCAGGCCCCAGGGGTCAGCTAAGCTTGGGGCACAGGGTACCTATCCTCCAAGGAGGACTTTTGAGCGCTGGGAAGCCCCCTTGCAGGTATCCCCGAGGAGAAGGGCCTGCTTTTTCTCCCTTCTACCCCAATCCTGTCAGTGAGGAGAGCTAGGTCTACCAGGCCCAGGGGCCTGGACTCAGCACAGCCTCTTGGGTGGGTGGGGAGGGGTGAGACCCTCTCCCTTTGAGCTGCTTAGGTTTTTGGGGATGTGGCCGTCTCCAGCTGTGTCTCAAGTCCTCTTATGCTCTGGAAACAGGACTATGGAATGAGCTGGCCTTGACCCTCCCCCTAGTAAGGGTCAGACTTCTTTGGGAATCGTAGCTCTAAAGTTGATCTTCTCGAAGTGAAAAGCATCTTGGACATTGAATTAAATGTTCTTGGAGGCTTAGCTTTAAGTGTTTTCTGTTTGAGGATCTGGGAATAAGTCTTAGGAAGACTTTTTTAGTTCTAAGCTTGGCTGAAACAACTCAAGACTCCCAAAATCTAGGAAAAGGAAGGAAGAAATGGCTTCAGGATGGAGACAATCCCCCCTGTTCCTCCTTAAATGCCACCATGGCTGGAAAGACCTGGGAGATATGTTCTCACCTGGGTGAGAATCAGACAGAGAGCGAGAACCAGGATAGACACTGAGGGGGAGGGAAGGGAGAGACACGGCTCTTAAGTGGAACCTTCTGGAAGGGACCTCTGGCGATCAGTTCCGCTGTGTGTCTGCTTTCCACCTGGGCCAGACCTCAGTCAGGCAAATTCCATCCCAAAGCTTGAGAAGAAAAATCTTCCGATAGAAGAAGGCTCTTTGGCGCTGACCGCCTGTCCCCCCAATGCAGCTAAGTATTTAGGATTAAAACATCGGCATGAAACGCCTCTGCGTCTCCCCACGGGCAGCTGCCCACCCCTAGGCCTGCCCTTGCCCTGTCCCAGTCCCTAGGGCTTGCCTGACACTCTAACAATCACAGAATCGCTGAGCCGGAAAGGATCAGAAAACGTCTAGCCTGCCCAGTCCCTTCACAACGGAGATGACCTCAGTGCCCAGTGGGGAAGGTGATCATCCTGAGCCACGTTTCACTTGAGGCGGAGCTAAGAGAGGGGCTCTGATGACCGATGGTGCGTGGAGCTCCCTGGGTGGGGGGGTGGGCCCAGGCCTTCTACCTTCTCAGCTGCTGGGGCGGGAGGTACCCCGCAGCCTCTCCTGTGATGGCTAAAGCAAGCTTGGGTGTGACGCTGGGCTGGCGGCATCCTCAGGAGCGCGGTCTGGTGAAGCCACGTGCAGGGGAGAGTGGATGGCTCCGGGGGTCACTGTTAAGCCAGTGAATAAGCTAAAAGAGTGGGGTTTCCTTTGCCTAAAATCTCAACAGAGATGGCCACACAAAACCGGAAATAATGGGTGGCTGGCAGGCCCCCTGGGCAGCCTCCTCATGCTGCCAGCCCCCCAAATCCTGCTGGGAACCAGTCTCGGCAGCCAAGGCTTGACACTAAGGTGCTGCTACCATCCTCAGAGGCCGTCGCTGCCCCCAGGGCAGCGTGGGGAGAGAGGGCTCCGGGACTCATGGAGAGGCCTGTCCCTGAGTCTTCGACGGCACTTGGAGGACACGGGCTTTGGAACTTTCCTTGAATTCTTTCCACTATACTTGATTCTGGGCTCTCACCGCCACGCCTCCAGCGTGGGGAAGCATGGCGGCCAGGTTGGTTCAAAGACACTGCCGGGGGGTGGCGATAACAAGCGTGAGGTGGGTCCCCAGTACACGAGGCCACGGCCACATCTGGCCCAGCGCTGGTGTCCCCTCTGCCCTCTTCCGGCTGGGTCGACCAGAGGAGCTCCTCCATGCAAATGACCACGAATCCTGCTTCTGCGGCTTTTCTCCCCCTGGGCTGGACAATTCTGGGGCTTCTGGTCTGCTTGATGGCCTGGCAGGTGCCAAACCCAACAACAGGCCTGGCGGGGAGTGAGGATGGCTGGGCAAATGGCTCCTAGGATAATAATCCATGACCACAAAAGAGAAAACTGGGGAGACAACGAAAACTCAACTCTTCAAATTCCCGGGGAGCCCATGTGACGTCTCTAAAGATGGCTAAGGGGAGGAAAGGTGTTCCACTCAATCAAACATTAACCTGCCCTGCCCTGTCCCTTTTTCCCCTTCACTTAAACACATAGAGCTAGGCCTTTATACTACTGATTTTGAAGGACAGTTTTCAATGTCTTAATAGTCTGTTTGGTGTGCAGTGGGTTGAAAAGAGAGCTGAGTGCTGGAAGGAACATGAACCTCAATCAATAAGGACTGTTCTCCTTGTAAGATACTGTAACCCTGTATAAATGCAACTTTTCCTTTAGCTTAATGGCCTGGGGTGGAATATTAAAAATATATATGAAAAAGACATTAAAAATTCAGAAAAAAAATGTATAAAAAAAGGAGGTCGGTTCCATAAAGTTTTACTGCCTATACCACCATGTAAACTACATTATAGCAAAATATTAAAAAAAAAAAGTCCTTGCCTTTTAAAGTAAGTTATTGCACTTACATCTGTGGGGGGAGGGGAGGACTGTTGGACTGTTGATGAGGAGGGGGCGCCGGGGTCCAGGCGAGGGGCCGCGTGGAGCATGGGTGCCGCTGCGCGTTCACAGAGCACCCTTGGCTGGGCAGGGCCCACACTGTCCGCTTGGCTGTTGTTTGCAATAAACTCCTTCTCCTTCCTCCCCTCAACTGGAACCTGTCTGTTTTGTTCCTAACTTGTGACAGATGAAATGTGATCAGAGGGGCCTCTGAAATCTCACGTTAATTGAAGTCGGCAAAAAATACTAACAGTGCCCTTTTGAACTGCTGACACAGTACAGAATGGATTACCAGGGCTAGATTAACAACAGGTGGCCGGCCAGGGCTCCTGCACAAAGAGGGGTGCATGGCCTGCGAGGGGCTGGAGCACCACCCCCCCCCCCACCGCCAATCATCCCAGAGGACCTGCCTCCACGGCAGACAAGCAGCGGAGGGAAATCAGGGGCCGCCCCTGCGTCTCCAGTGCGCTCATCACGGGCCCTTGATATCACTGGTGCCATCTGGGCTTCCGGGGTCTGTTCTGAATGCGAGGGGCCAGCCAGGGCATGGAGGTCAGGGTAGGGAGACCCGGCTGCTTGGGAAAAATGGTGCAGGACTGGCTTCCAGGAGAGGCAGGTCTCTGTCCCAGTTCTAATGCTTAGTGGCTGAGAGAACTTGTAGGAGGCAAGGCCTGGGGATTTTTTAAAGCAAAGCAAAGCACTAATATACAAATTATAAAGCCAAGCTGGAGGCCCAGAGTTTGCTCTGCAAGAGGTGCTTCCTTGCTTTCCCGCCTAAAGGTGACTCAAGCAGTTAGTCTCCCAGGGACCCCTCTGTTGAAGGGGAGGCATCCTTATTTGCCTGACCCTCAGCTCTCACATCTGAAGGAGGGGAATAAGCCTGTCTCTGCCCAGTTTACCAGTTCATGGGGAGGTTTGCATGGCAATGGCCCATGCCTGGGCTTTGTAAGCTGATGTGGCAATAGGACATGAAGGGCTATGATTATTGCTGGAGAAAGACATCACCCTCCGGCTACCAGCTCTGAGTCTGACATGACACTCCTTTTCATCTTCTCTTTTGGACTATGTAAATGCTGCTTTCCTGGAGCCACATCTCAAATTTGGTACCGTTAGGGGAAGCATCTGACTGAAACCACCCATCCTGGCTAGGAATCATAGTAACCATCTGCGTGAGTTACTTTACGACAGGAGGTCCTAGTAAGGAACATGGAACTAACAAGCCACCACCAACTGCAAGAGGTCTGGAAAGGTCAAAAGGAGCTGCCAGCTGTCCTGCCACCGCCCAGAATCCTTCTCACTGGCATCCAGCTTGGCTGAGCAATGCACGTGGCACCAGGAAGGACCTGAGTCAGAACGCTTGGCCAAAGACAACGGAGAAGCTAACCCCATCACCATAAAACCCGAGCCTGCGCGCTGCATGGCAGAGAAATTCTCCTGGGCTCCCTTACCCTGCTGCTCTCCACCCGGGTGCCCCGTCCGAACAAAGTCTCTTGCTTTGGCAGCACATGTGTCTCCTTGGACAATTCATTTCCGAGTGTTAGACAAGAGCCCACTCTCGGGCCCTGGAAGGGGTCCCCTTTTCTGCAACCATACCTCTAGGGTAAGTTTTCATTCACTATAGACCCAGATGGCTTTAGGTTGACTTGAACTAGGAACTTGTTTTTAAAAATGACCCTTGCCATCTGACAGGGTCTCGGCAGCTCTTGGACTCTCCACACCAAGTCGCTGCCAAGTCCCAAGGTGGGAATGGAAGCCGAGGGAGAAATTTCTTGTGCATGGGAAGCCGCCTGCCTGAAATCCTTGCTTAGCAACCCCAACAGTATCTGGAGTCCAGATGAGTGCCCCTGCCAAAGGGCAGGATGGCAGCTGGGTCATCTGGTCCTCCCTGGGGACTCAAGTAACCCATTCCTGGGATTTGGGCCTCCAAGGAGCATCGCTGGGGAGGACACTCCCCTGTCAGCAGGGCTTCCTTGAACTTCGGCTGTGGCTCAGCCCTTCCCTGTCTGGCTGCCAGGACCACTCATTCCTCCCCCAAACCATCTGGGGCCTTTCACTTGGCCACAGTGGTAGACTTGCCATCTGTTTCCTTAGAATGCCTGCGCCCTGTCCCCAGCCCACTCTTCCAGGAGGATTCCTGGTCATCTCTATGGCTTCCTCCTAATAAGGATGTCCCATGGGAAGTTCTTCCTTAACTCTATGCCCCGTCCCAGCTTCCACCCCCAGGCCAGTGGCTGCGGCTCCATGCTCCCACAGAACTCTTTATAATAGTATCTTAGCATATGAGACCATGTGAGGTACCTATGTATCGTCTGACTGCCCCAGCTGCCTTCCAAGTGCCAAGAAAAGACAGGCCGATTCTGTTTGTGAGTGAATCCTTCAGAAAATTAGTACACTGAGTAACAGCAATTCTTTGGGAGAATGAATGGGAAGGTAGGAATGAGGAGAGGCTCTGTTTTTGGTTCAGGATGGGAAGAGGAAGGCTAGAGATGAGCCTGGCGTGAACTCACAGCCTCTGCTTGTCTGTGGACTCTGCCCATCCTCTTCCTCCAGGGGTCATATGCGTCCCCAATGAGCCAAGGTCAGAACAGGAAGCCTGACCTCTTGAGTGTTCTTGGCGTTTGGGTGGCATGAGGCCAGCTCCCCGAGATGGCTAGGTGTTGTAATCTGAGAGTGCTCATCTCAGAGGTTTTCCCACTTATCCTTGGGGTCAAAGCCTGCTTTTCCCCATGTCATCCCTCGACAGTCCTCATGCTCTAAACCTTCCTCCCCCACCTCCACTCTGCCTCAACCACCAGTGGATCTTTCTCACCAATCTCATTGTCCCAGGTCTTGCTACAAGAACGACTGCCAACCAACCTCAGGGCGCCACAGGCAGGCTGGTCTGTGATTCAGCAGAAATCCTTGATTTGGCTGGTGGGGGGTGACGCAGTAGTGGTGGTCTTTCTCCACACACACACACACACACACACACACACACACAGGCCAAGACTTGTATGCTCAGCTGCTCAGGAACAATAGGCCCTCCACAAACAGCCCGCCCCTTAAAACGGGGCTCAGAAGTGAGAAGACGCATGCCAGCTCCAGAGACAATGGGGTGTGAGAGTTGACATTTTCCCAGGAATTCTGTGATTCCAAACAGATTTTCTTTTTTTAGCTCAACACAGACCAACAGCCTTGAGGAAGGGCAAACTTCCGAAAGGAGCTTCGGTTTATGACCATGTGCATACCATGTGTTAAGGTGCTGCCTTAACTGTTCTTTGGGAGCAAACCCACTGTGGGGCCCGCACGAGATGCCCCCCAGAGCCCTGGCCAGGATGTGGTTCAGACAGCCCAGGGGCTACAGCGTTCCTGCCACACCTTCCAAGGTTTCTCTTTTGGCTGCACTGTAAGCCCCTTGCCCATCCCTTCTTTGTCCTCTACCCACGGTGGATGTGTCATGCTTAGGCTCTGAGGGAAAAGGAGGAGCTCCTTGTTCCTATGACATTAAGGCCAAGCTGCATTATGGAGAGAGAACAAAAACAAATGTGTGTGTGTGCGTGTGTATGTGCACGTGTGCTGGGAGGACAAGGGAAGGAAGGGAAGAAGGAAGCCCAACGGCAACCCACATCTCTTCTCCAAGACAGAACAGAAAGTTTGAACAGAAAGCTCTCTCCAGACAAAGGCACAGAAAAGCACAGGCCAGGAAGCTGTGCGGTGAGTGAGAGAGCTGGATTTAATGGGCTGACTTTGCATCTCCGCTTGGTTATCTTAGGCCACGGAAATCCCGATTTTCAATTTCTTCATCTGTAAAATGGGGTCAAATCAACTCTTGCCTGCTTATGTCATAGAAAGTGAGACAAGTGGTTACGAAATCCAAACGAGTAATACTTGGAAATAATTAAGAGCTGTAGAGACAGGAGGAATCACACACTCTGACGGTTGGGAAGGGCCAGCAGGGTTGACCTCTATCTGGACGGCTAAGAGATGGAAGCCAGAGACTGGGGTACTGTTTCACAAAAGTATGTCATCAGAATATAAAGCACCGGGAACCCTCAATATTCTATTTATGGGAATTGGGAAGGCGGGTGGTGAGGAATCTGGTGGTGAGCAGTGTGTTGGTCTGTCTGGGCTTTTGTAACAAAAGAGCACACCCTGGGTGGCTTAAATTATAGGCATTTACTGTCTCACAGTTGTGGGAAGCTAGAAGCCCCGACCAGTGTGCCTGCAGATCTGGTTTCTGCTGAGGCCTCTCTTCCTGGCTGGTAGACAGCCACCTTCCCACTGCATCCTTACGTGGTCTTTGCTTGCAGAAAGAGAGCTCTGCTATTTCTTCCTTTTCTTCTGAGGATACCAGTCCTAATGAATTAAGACCTCACCCTTATGATCTCACTTAAACTTCACTACCTCTACAAAGGCCCTGTCTCCTCATCCCGTCACACTGGGCGTTAGGGTTTCTGTATGAGTTTTACGGAGGATATAATTTAGTCTGTAACAAGAAGACTGGCTGGTATGTGTTAAATGGGTGAAGTGGCTGCTCTTCTCAACTTCTTCTCAGCAGGTCCCAGCAAGTTCCCAAATGAGTCCAGCAACCACTGGGCTCAGTTCCTTGTCACTTATCACCTAGGCTACTGCTAAGTAGTTACATCCCATTCCTGGTCCCTCTCTGCTCTGCCCTCTCATCTGTGTTGATGCCAAAGTGGGAGTGTCCAAGACTAGCTCTGATCACACTCCCAACCAGAACAATCATCTGCAAAGCCTTCACACTGCCCACATTTTAGCTCTTTTGTCTAGCCCTAAGCCCCTATCCAGCGCCATGATTTCTCAAAGTCCCAACCTGGAGTTAGTGCTCTTACAAATCTAGGGTATGAGTATACGTCCTCATCTTCTTGTTTCCTTCCACTCCCCTCAGGTCAAAGTGACTGCCCAACCTCCCAGCACACCCCTATCCACACAGTGCCTGTCTCTACCAATGAATTCTCCAAAGCCCACCTCAAGTCTCACCCCTTTACCAAGTCAGAAGTGATTGCACGCTCCTTCTACAGCAGGGAATGTGTGCAATTCACCCTCAGCTGTTCAATCTTATAGAGTAGACAGGACTATTAGGGACTTATCTCCTGTATTAGCTTGATTATAAGGCAGAAATGGCTTCTCCACCTGTTTATCTGCAATATTTGGTAGAGTATTACAGCAAGCATTTGATAAATATCAGCTGGATGGCTGGCAAATCTGCAATCCACATCAAAACACGATAGAAAACACTAAACAGAACTGGAGGCAGCTTGGACCCTGAGGCCCTGAGCAAACATCCAGGTAAAGGAGGGAAAAGGGATGCTGGTCCATGACAAAGCAAAGGAACTGTGAAAGATGACAGTTTTTAACTACCATTGAAAAAATAATCATCTTTATTGAGGTATTAATTAGATAGGAACGCATCAACTTTACATGTAGAGTTGGATGAGTTTAGACAAATATATATATATATGTAACCATCACCAGGATCAAAATATAAAACCTCCTCACTCCCAAAAGTTCCCTTGAGCCTCATCCCAGGCAAACTAATACAGGAGATAAGCCCTTAAGAGTCCTGTCTACTGTATAAGACTGAACAATTGAGGGTGAATTTCACCCTTCCCTGGGCCACCAGGGAAACCCTGTGTGTATGGATCGTATGTATGTAAAGCATGCACTCTTATATGTCTGGCTTATTTGCTCACCTATTTTGGAAACACATCCGTGTTGTGTGTCTCAGTAGTTCATTATCTTTATTGCTTAGATGTATTCCACTGTATGGATATACCACAGTTTATCTATGCATTCATCTGCTGTTTAACCTTTGAGTTTTTCCCAGGTTTTGGCTATCACGAACAAACCTGCCGAGAGCATCTGTGTACAAGTCTTTGTGTGGATATATGTTTTCTGTGTTTTTTAAAAACCATTGAGATAATCATATGACTATTCTATTGCTATTGTGAATTACATTTTCAAATATTAGACAAACTTTATATTCTTTAGCCATGTTGTATTGTTTTTTCTTGTATGTTGATTTGGCTTGCTAACTTTTAAAAAAGACCTTTGTGTCTATGCTCAGCAGGGCTTTAAGTCTGCAGTTTTCTTTTCTTGCAATATTTTTGTCTGGTTTTGATAACAGGGTAATAATGGCCACATAAAATGAGCTGCGACACATCTCTTTCTCTTCTATTTTCTGAAAACAGTTTGTGTAAGATTGGTGTTATTTCTTAATTATTTGATATAATTTGTCAGTAGACTATGTGGACTTAGGTTTTTCTTTGTGTGAAGTTTTAAATTACAAATTTGACTGCTTTAATGGATATGGCTATTTAGATTTTTCTATTTCTTCTTGAGGTAGCTTTTATAACTTTGTGTCTTTCAAAGTTTGCAACTATTTGACCTATGTTGTAGATTTTATCAGTATAACGTTTTCATATGTATTTCACTTCTAATATTTTTAGAATCTGTACCAAAGCTGCCTGTTTGATTTATGATACTGTTAAATTTATACACTTTTTTTTTTCCCTTGAATAGTCTATTTATTGGTCTTTTCAAAGAACCAGGTTTTGTTTAATTGATTCTTCTCCATTGTTTGCCCATCTTCTATTTATTTCCAAGCTTATCTTTATTCTTTCTTCCATTTATTTTGTAGTAGCTTACATAATTAGTTTTAGTTCTTTCTTCTTTTCTAACACTAGCACTTCAAGAACAGATCTTTGAGTACTCCACCTGACACATTCAGATACATTTTCATTCACCTAAAATTACATTCTAATTTGTTTTGTGTCTTTATTAACCTATGCATTTAGAAATATGTTATTTAATTTCTGACTATTAGGGATTTCCCCCAGATATCAGTTATTGATTTAATTCCATTGTGATCAGAGAACATACTTGTATTTTCATTCCTCTAAAACTGAGACTTTTTACGGTGCCACACACAGGTGCTGAATATTGTATGTGTACCTGAGAAGAATATCTGCTTAGTTATTGGTGGGTGAAGTGTTCCATAACTGTCAATTAGGCCAAAATAGTTGATAGCGTTATCCAGGTCATCTCTATCTTTCTGATTTTTCTATCAACTTGTTCTATCAGTTACTAAGAGGAGAGTGCTGAGATATCCAAATATAACTGTGGAGTTTTCTATTTCATTTTCCGTTGTCAATTTTGCTTTATATATTTTGAAGCGTTGTTATTTAGTGCCTACATTACTTAGAATTACCTGTTATGTCTTCTTAATGAACTGAAACCTTTAACATTATGAATTATTCCTCTTTCTCCCTGGAAATGTTCCTGTTTTGAAGTTTATTTTGTCCTTTATTGGTAAAATCACTTCCAGTTCCTTGTGATTCATATTTGTCTAGTATAATTTCTTCCACTCTTTTACTTCAACTGTATTTTATAGTGCTTTACTCATAGATAGCATATGATTGCCCTTGATGTTTAATTCAGAATGAAAATCTCCATCCTTTGATTATAACATTTAGATCATTTGCATTTAACGTCATTATTAATATGTCAGAGTTTAAGTCTAGTGTCCTGCTTTTTTGTGTCCCATCTGTTCTTACTTTACTCTTTTCTTCAATCCATTCTTTTTGATTGAATATTTTTTTATCATATTCTATCTCCAACATTGCCTTATTAGCTGTGCTTCCTTTTAAAATGTTTTTAGCCATTACTTCAGGGTTTACAATGTGTATCTCTAATTCGTCCCAGTCTGTCTTGCAGATATCTTCCTGGTTTTCTTCCTAACTCGCTGGCAACTCCTCAGTCTCCTTTTCGGGTTCCTCTTTTCTTCTCTCCCTGTAAATCAGGCCACAGTCCTCTTTTTCTCTACATATTCTGACTCTCTGGGTAGTCTCATCTAGTCCTATGGTTTTAAATCCTATCTATATACTCAGTTTTAACTTTCCCCTTAAGCTCTAGATATCTCACTGCTTAAACAGCACTACCACTAGACAACCAAAAGGCATCTCAGACTCAACCCATCCAAAGGGGAGCTCCTGGTATCCCCTCTCACACTTCTGTCCTTACCCTACCCAGTCCGCCCCTATTTCACTGAATTCTGTCACTCAGTTACAACAAAAACCTAGTAGTTAGCTGTGAATCCTGTTTTCATCTCCTATAACCAAGGCATTAGTAAGTCCAACAGATTCTGTTCCCAATGTAACTCCTCACTGTCTCTGTTGCTGCCATCCTAGTCTAGCTAAGCCTCTGCCATCTCTTTCTGTTACGCAGCCTCTTGACTTCCTTTCTTCCATTCTTGTTCTGCACATAATAGCTGAAATGACTCTTTAAACAAAAATCCCATTCGGATGCCAATCCCTGGCTTAAAACCTTCCGGTGTCTTCCCATCACACTCACAATAAAAATCCAGAACCCTTTTGTCTGGCATGATCCCAACACAATTTGGCCCTAACTTACTTTTCCTGGCATCATCTCTACCCTGCTCTCCATACCCAATACACTGCAGCCACACAGGAGTTCCTGCTGTTCTTAAAACAAGCTGAGCTTTTTCCTGCCTGAGGGACTTTATGCTAGCTCACCCCTCTGTCTCCACTCCTCAACACCGAGATCTGTGTTTAAATGCCACTTCTGACCAACTCATCTTAAATATCTCCTCATGCCCATGTCACTAACCACCTCCCCTTATTCTGCTCTGTTCTCTTCCTAGCATTTTTTTTTTACCATTTGAAATTGTATTCGTTTACTTTTTTTGGTTGTCTTCCTTCTTAGAATGTACACTTAGCAGGGGCAGGCACTTTGTTCAATGCAGCATCTTCATAACTGAGAACAGTATCTGGCACATAATAAGTGCTCAATAAATATGAATCCAAGAATCTTTAGGAGTCAACAGACTAAAAACACACGAGTAAAAATTCACATGGTTCCATGTCTGAAAGTGAATTAAATCTGGTTGTTAGATGTAACTGTTCATGAACAGGCTATAGGTTCTGGTTTGTTCATGCAAACATTTCTCTACTGAATGACTTACCAAAATAATCCCTCCTGAGCAGTAGATAATGATCTTTAGCCCAGGTTCTGATAGACAATGCTGTGTCCTGCTCAGTCTCATTGGATACTTTTGATGCAACATCAAAGCCTGAAGGAGCTAGAAGCCACTCCTGCTGCTGCTAAGTCGCTTCAATCATGTCAGACTCTGTGCGACCCCATAGATGGCAGCCCACCAGGCTCCCCCGCCCCTGGGATTCTCCAGGCCAGAGTACCGGAGGGGGGTGCCACTGCCTTCTCCGAAACCACTCCTGAGGAAATCCTAGTTCAGAACACTTCCTAGTTCCTAGACAACCACATAGCATTAAGACATCGCACTGGGTTGTCACGTGTTTCCATTCTGTCTCAGCACTGTCCCACTGAGATGGTGCGGCCACAGTACTGAAAGGAACATCGATCTGTGATTAATGGATATTCATGTTATAACATTTTTAAAAGGGCCAAGGTACAACCAGCAAATGGGAGATACTCTGGGAAGAAGCGGGGGTGGGAAACCCTTGCATCTTCTGTGCCTTGGAGAAGGTGCAGTTAACAAAATCTTCATTTGATCAGGTTGTCAGTACATCAAACCAAACTGCTGACGAGAACAAGGCTGTATGGAGAGAAATTATTGGGACTATATCCAGAAAACAAGAACAGAGGCTGGGCAGAGGGTAGGCAGAAGGGAGGAGATGAAGGTAAAGCCCCTCAGGATCTCCTAGGTAGACTATTGGAAATCCTATAGGACCTGCTGCCACCAATACACAATTTTCGTTAATTATCTCAATTGTGGCTGTTATCCCCTTAATGAGAAACACAGCTTTACTTCTAAGCAGGCAGTGAGGCTGGCAGAAAGCTGAAACCTGAAAATCAGCAGATACAGGGCTGCATACAGCCCTTACTATTGAAATGAGGCCACATCCACAACACAGGGGAAGGACTCCAAATAGCTTCGGACAGCAGCCAGCCACACAGGGCCCGCACCAGGCACCGGGGGGACGCTCTCCGGACCAGTCAAGAGGCCCAAATCCCAAGTGCTCATTTCAATAACATTAGAAAATAAACATGGGGCTTATTTATAGCACAGGAAAGGCACTGGGGCAAAAGAACCACTCATTTGGTAATCTACCCTGACGGGGCCAGATAGGATCCAGACCCCCAGGCTCTCTGGTAACAGGGTGAGCAGAAATAAGGGCCGGAAGAGGGCTGGCTGCCAGCATCACCAGGTACAATCTGGCAAGGGCTCTGGGTAAAGAGAGGGGAAGAGATCTGATACATCACTGCATCTCACCCACCCGGGTCGAAATGCTCTTGCCATCTTCAATTTCTGGTTGAGGAAACTAAGGCAAGGGAGTGGAATCCCTCAAGGCCAAGGAAGGCCCAGGGTTCAACTCAAAGGAAGGCGCTATGAGAATGGGAAACAAAACAATCCTTGCCTCCTCTGGGCACCAGCGAAGATGGTGTTCACGTAACGGAGTCTTCCTGAACAGTCAGGACTAAAACGTATGTGTGTGGAGTCCCAGGCCTCTGATGGACTCACACCATCTTACAGCGCCAAGAACTCTCACTGAAACCCAAGATCCTGGAGGTCAAGACTGTGTCTTATTCCACTTAATCCACTCTGTCTCAGACGCAGCACAGGTTCTGGCAAAGAGTACCTTTTAATGAATGAATGAACAATTAGAAAACTGAATGACTGAATTATTCCCTCATCTTGGTCAGTAACGAATTGGTTGTTCTTCAGCTGTGATTACCAGAAAACCAGACATTCTTTGAGCTTCTTCTTGGGCGTAGTAGTTAATGATAGAAGTTGGCGGCTGTAAATAGAGCTCACGTTGATACACTGTGAAGGGAAGGCTCTGAAGGGTGGATGGAGTGGCTGGAGGCTTGGGTCCGAGACACGCAGATTCCAATCCCAGCTCTGTTGGCAGCTGTCACTCCACAGGCACCTCCCGAGATGCTATGGGTGAGCTGGTGCTTTGCTGGGGAAACCTCTTATCAGACATAGCTGCTTGGTACCTCTCGAATGGCACCCAGACGTCTTTCCCTTTCCTCATCTCTGCCTGACGGCTCTGGTGCCCTCCAGGGAGGCTGGAAAGAAGTGCAACCACGGCCCCAACCAGTTGGGAGCAGAAGAAAGGAAAAAACTCGACCCTACAAAGGCTGTTAAATTTGAGATGCCAGACACAGAGGTGGGTGACTCAACAATTTCTTGAGAAGGAAAGATGCCTGGAAAGGGGAGAGAGGGGGCAAGCCGCCCCGTCACCTGCCCTGAGTTGCAAGCAGTGGTGAGCTGGATGTGAAAAAGCTGTGGCACAGTGTTGCCTACACAGCCCACACCCTGTCCCAAGGAACCTGGACGTCACAGAGCCTGAGGCTGGGGAGCCCTGACGGCCTATTAATGGAGGTAGGAGAGAGGCTGTGAGTTCCATTTAGGATAATGTTGCCGTTGTTTAGTTGCTAAGTCATGTCCGACTCTTTGTGACCCCATCGACTGTATCTTGCCAGGCTCCTCTGTCCGTGGAATTCCCCAGGCAAGAATTCTGGAGTGGGTTGGAATTCCCTTCTCCAGGGGATCTTCCTGACCCAAGGATTGAACCTGGACCTCCTTCACTGCAGGTGGATTCTTTACCACTGAGCCAGCAGGGAAGACCTTAGCTTCAGTTCAGTTCAGTCGCTCAGTTGTGTCCGAGAGGGGAAAACCTCACAAGTGAGGGCAGAATCTGGCCTGCCTCACTGTCCGCTGTCAGGAGCAGCTCTGAAACCGATTCAGATCATCTCACCGGGCCTGGTTGGCAGAGTGGGGCCAAAAGCTGCCCCCCGTTTCATTTAGAAGCAAACACTGGCCTAGCACAGGAGCCCTGGGGCTTGGGACAGAGCTCTGGGGTGAGGTGAGCAGCCAGCCTCCAGGGCTCACATGCCTCCGGGGCCTCAGTGGAAAGCTCAAGTCTCTTCCAGAGCCTCCCTCGACAGCCGCTGCCTGCCAAGCCGGTTGGCACTTCCACCAGGATGGCTCCTCGGGAAGTGGCTGAAGGGGCGTGGGGCCAGTTGGGCGTTCTCTGTCTCTGCCTCCCTGAGGGGGGCAGGGCTCCTCGGGGAACAGCGTGCTGTGGCTTCGGCTGCTGCAGCAGAAGATGACCAACAGAACTGGAGAAAACAGCTTACCCCGGAGACGCCACTAGGAGAGCAGAGGAAACCCACCAGACTCAGGGAAGCTAGACGATGGGGAACCTTCGAAGCCTCCCTGCTCCTGGCCGGGTTCCTCTGCGACCCTGTGACTGAAGAGCCAGGAAGAGCCCCCCAGGAGTGAACCACTTCCCAACCCAGACTCTGCTTCATCGACTTCTTAATTCTACCACCAAGGGGTCTTGGACTTGAGCCCAGCAATCAGACCTTGAGAATTTGTGGCCAGGAGCCTGCAGCCCTTCAGTGGCAAGGATCCTCAGGGACTGTCCCAGGAGGAAGCCGGATCACAGAGCTACCAGCCACCCTTTGGCAAATGAGAGCACAGAGGCTGGTGGCCTCTTCCAGCTCCCAGTCCTGGTCAGCACAGGCCAGGATGATGGCCAATCTCTCCAGAGGCAGCAGAGAAACTCCTAAAAACCACAAGCTGGAAGCACAGAAGGTTCGGTAGAGAAGCCAGAGTTCTGACCTTCATGATGCCAAGTAAGAAGAAGAGACAGGATAGCATCACTTACAGGAAGGAACCAGAGAGTCTGAGGACAAAAGTGGGTATTTTCCTCTTTAAGTTTCCCGGAAAAGGAGGTTTTTGCCTAAACATGTGTGAGATTTGCCAAAATACATCAGATAAGAATATGTACAGCTACCTAAACTTAACCAGCAAAAAAGGGTTTCCAACCTTGGCATTTGGAGAAGGAAATGGCAATCCACTCCAGTATTCTTGCCTGGAGAATCCCACAGACAGAGGAGCCTAGTAAGCCACAGCCCATGCGGTCTCAAAGAGTTGGACACAACTGAGCATGCAAAAGTCAAAGCTGGCGTTCCAAGCTGGCCAGCCCCTACCAGCTAGGTCCCTGGGGGCAAAGGTTAGTGACTTGGTACACACATTTGGGGCAAGGCCAGGGCCAGCTCAGGTTCATCGTTGGTGCAGGCCAGTACAATGCAATTCCTTAAAAAAGATTTCTTAATCTAAAACCAGCTGTTGTCTGTTGTAGGCCAGAACATGACATTTTAATTAGCATTATTGTTCCGCTTCTGAAACCAGAACCTATGGCATCCCAAGGGAAGATGATCCCGGCCCAAGCTCATGCGTGAGGCTTGCTGGTGAGCAGCTCAGAAATACACCCACACAGGACGGGGTGGAACTCCTAGTCCCCTCTAAACCCATGAATCATGAGCACTTGCTATACTCCTGTCCTGGATTTTTCCCAATGATTTGCACCCTCTCTCTTTTCCTAGGACAGAAGCTTTGAGGTTTACTTCCAGTGCCTGCTGCTAAGTCGCTTCAGTCGTGTCCGACTCTGTGTGACCCCATAGACGGCCGCCCACCAGGCTCCCGTCCCTGGGCTTCTCCAGGCAAGAATAATGGAGTGGGTTGCCATTTCCTTCTCCAGTGCATGAAAGTGAAAAGTGAAAGTGAAGTTGCTCAGTCCTGTCTGACTCTTCGCGACCCCGTGGACTGTAGCCTACCAGGCTCTTCCATCCATGGGATTTCCCAGGCTAGAGTACCAGAGTGGGTTGCCATTGTCTTCTCTGCTTCCAGTGCCTAGGATGTAATATTTATTCTATAATAATAATAGAAAAAAAAATTGTATGCTATGGGGCAAAATCTAACCCCCAATATTTCTGGGGGTAGTTAGGTACTTGAAATGGAGTTTTAATGCCCTTAGAAGACCAATGTCTTCTCAGAAGGTGATAAAGGCCCACTGGCTCTGTCCCCTTGGGGTCCCAGTGACCTGCTACTGAAGCATTTCTCTTCCAGAATCAAAGGAATAATAGAGAGAGAGGGAGAGAAGGAGGGCGGGGAGGAGAAGGAGGAAAGATGGCCCTTTGAGAGGGGGAGCTGGCTTGGAACCAGCCACTAATGTGGTACGGCCAGTCATCTGAAAAGAGCAGAGCGCTATTAATACATGTCAAGGGTGTGCGTCAACACGCGGCACACAGCAGACAATGCTAGCACAGTTCTTAGATTTTAGCTAGAATTTAAATGTGAGCTCCTCCTCCCCTTCCACTTGCCCCAAACCTGGGAACCCCTGGAAAGATCAGAGGTACTCGCTGTGTCAGCTACTGGTATCTGGGTGACAAGAGAAAACCCCTTTCTCTTGGTTTCTATCATATCACCCCCAGTACTATGAGGCCAAAATGCCTTCCCATCTCCCCTTGCTGACTAGGATATAATTATTCAAATCAAAAGCATTGGTGTTCGCAGCTGCAACACGTGAATAAATCATGCTCCAATGTCTGCAACTGCAAAATGAATGACCTGGAGATGCCATCTTATCCCTTCTGCCAAGAACAGCCTGCCGTCCCACCAGGCCTAAATATGAAAGATCAGACTCAAGATTTCCATTTTCAATTGTGCTACTTCTCAAAGTTTTCTTTGGTCTCTCAAAGTCCATGAACACATCTGAAGTGATTCTTTTAAAACTGCAAGTCTAAAAACACCAGCATGAGGCCAGCTCACCTCCGCATCACTCAACAGAACAATGAGTGGTGGTTTAGTGACTTGGACTGGGCACACAACTAGTTTCAGTAATTATATCCATATTCCAAGCAAATTGTTATATATTTTGTGTTCTGGGGACATATGTTATGGCTAAAGCCCAAACTGTGGCTAATCTTAATATTAGAGTCAGATAAATCTGTTTCGAATCCTTAACATCTAACATTTGCCAGAGTAGATTTGTTCATCAACTGAGCTTAAAGAGGTATAATTCACACATGTGCAGTATTACTAAATGCTGAAATGTAACGATTTAAATATACCGGCAACTATTGCAAAGCAGTTGTTATAGCAGCATTTAACATTAGCCAGAGCCTCCCTGGCTAACGTTAGGTTTATGCCAAAAGAATGAGGGAAATTTTGGCATCCCCTTGGGGTGAGGGTCACAACTTGCTCAATTTTACAACGTGGTACCAGCAAAGCGACTCAGCGTAGCGCTATGAGAGGCCCTCTGTTTTCCCCCAAGAATATCTAGATCTAATCAGCAAGCACAGAGACTCCTTTGTAGGTTTGGGGACACTAAGAATGTTTTTTGGAGGCTCTTCTCTGCTGGATAAGCATGGCACCAGACACGCCTCCTGGCCGACTGTCTTCCCAGACCTGGGAAGGAGGCTGGAGCTGAGGCCAGAAGGTGCAAGGTACATACACACAAAGTTCCATAGTCAATATTTAAGATGTAGTATGAAACAGAATAAAAAATAATTTTAATCATATCCAAAAGCCAAACCAAAGAGTTTCATGGAATTTATAGGTCCCAACTCAGCAGCTGGTGCTCCCAAGGCATCAAATGCCACTAAGATGCTTGGATTGTGCACCAAATTCTGGGCGTGGCTCTTCCTCCGAAGAACTCACTGATTTGAAATAGCAAGAAGTGACCGTCAGGCAGCTCTTACATGACATCACAGACCTGAAACGGGCTGGAGGTTTCTCAGCAGTCTTAGAGCCAGGGACAGTTCCTCTCAGATCATGGTACTGGAGCTGGAAACAAAGAAAGCCTGATCTGGCCTTCCCCTGGAGCCTGCCACAGGCTTCCACCTAGAGTTTTCAGAAAGAACCCATTAAGAGCATTGGAGGACGCCAGAGGTGCTCAGATGTCCTCCTGGGGCCTCTGCTCTTCAGGTGAGGAGGTGCCAGTCTTCCACTCTGAAATCCAGGGGTCAGGGGGCTGGGGGGTCGAGTTCTCTTCCTCTGTCCGGCATTCGTGTTGAGACCTCCACCAGCGGCCTGTTTCATAAGCTGCCGATGTTGGGGAAGCTCTTCAGTTTCTCAGGGAAGTCGTCCTTGTATAGGACGGGGTCGGCTCGGTGCTCCACCACCTTAAGAGGCATTGTCCCAAAGACGGAAGCAAACTTGTTGATGCACTCGGACCTGGGGGATTTGGGGAGGGCAGTGGGGCAGAGGGACAGGGGTGGGGAACAAAGAAAACGTTCAAGAGGCTGAGAGCTGAGAGCAAAAATACATCGTACTCAACACTGGCCAGAGAAACGTAAGGATGCCAGCATGCTCCCGGGTTCTTCCCACGGCTGGGAGGCTGTGGAGGAACACAGTGATCTGGGGGTACTCTATTAGTTCAGAGAGAGAAAGGGAACCAGGGATGCTGTTTGAGCGGTTTGAAGGCCATGGGCCTGCAGAGGTCAGAGTATCCTTCCCCTCCCCCTCAAATTCCAGTCATTCCTCCAGCTCCTTACAAGCAGGCCTCTAACCAAGGTGGATTAGTTGCCAACAAGCCTTAACCCCATCCCTGCCAACTGAAGAGAAGGCAAAGGGAGGAGGCAAAGCGCTGGATCTTGGCTTCAGCTCACTTGAGCTTAAAAGGGAGAAGGAAGGTTCTTACACGTGGGGCGATGGAAGGCAGAGGAGACAACGGGGGCCATGAACCTCAATTTCAAACAACACTTCAGGCATTCAACCAACATCTATCAAGGGCTGTGAGTGGCAATCTCTGGGAATTATCAGTCCACTTCCATAACCTCCTCCGTGAGAGCTGAAGTTCACACTGGACAGCTTTCATAATCGTAGCTGCTCTCGTGTTAGAATCAACAGCAACAAGCAACTTAGCACCGCTGGGTGAGGGGAGGGTGCAGCCCCTTACCCCAACCCTGTGAGCAGCCCCCTCAGAGGGGAGCAGCTCAGACACACGGGCAGGAAAGGGCACTGGTCAATCAGGCCAACTGAGTGTGACAGCGGGTGATGAGGACATTTCGGCGTCAGACCAAAGCAGGAAAACAAGCCCACAAAAACCGCTTTTGAAGTTAAGGGGACCTCAAGGATGGATTTCAGCAAGGTCAGTATTCTCTCTCCTCGGTCAGGCCCACGGCACCTGAGAACTGGTTCCCAGGGAAGGGCCGAATTTCAAGACGACAGACCGCAAGGCTCTTCTGTCCTCGGAGAGACTGTAAGCCTTGCTTCAAGCTGTTTCAGTCCACAGCTTTTATTTGAGGCCTTTGAGCTTCAGCAAGAAACCAATTAATAAAGAAGCCACTTATTATCAATTCTTTTCCTGCACTTATTCTGCTGGTCAGAAGGTGTTACCATCTCATTGTGAGCTCTTCCAGCTAATAACATCACTGTGCCCACAGCCACAAAGCAACAGCAGCTATCGCTTATTTATTCCATGTTCCGGGCTGTGTTAAAAGCGCTTGGCATGCACTAGTTACTCGTGTCTCCCCTCACAACACTCATGAGGCAGGCCTCCTATGCTTCCCACGGCACACTAGGAAGACAGAGGCACACCACAGGGAGACTCAGAGACAGGACCAAAGCCAAAGAACCGGAAAGGGCAGAGCCAAGCCCATGCATTCTGGTTGCTGAGGCTGAAGTCTTCACTATGAGATGAGACACATTTATTTATCATCATTATTCTAGGGTCCAAAGAGAGAAGCTGAAAGTTAACAATTGTTAAGCACCTACTGAAAAAAGTGAAAGTTGGTCACACAGTCGTGTCCAACTCTTTGCAATCCCATGGACTGTAGCCCTTCAGGCTTCTGGCTCCTCTGTCCTTGGAATTCTCCAGGCAAGAGTACTGGAGTGGGTTGCCATTTCCTATTAAGTGCCAGCTAATTTACATCCACAACCCAGTGATTCCTTTAAGTATCCCCCTCCATACGCCCGAGGGTTGCTTTGGTTTGAGAGATTTGGGCTGAGAGAGGCTAAGGGACTCCCCCAAGGACCCTGGGCTGGAAGGTGGTGGAGCTGGGTTCAAACCCAGGTTTGCGCTGGTACTAAGAGGCCTGGGTCTTTCTATCACATTCTACAATGGCCCACAGATCACTGAGCTCCCCTCCTGTTGGCAGTCTTTCGAGACCCAGGAGGTTGCAGGTTCAGGTTCCAAAATGACAGGAGACTGGGGAAAAGACTGAGAGAGGCTTTAATAAAATGACAGGAAGCAAGCACCAGCCAACAGCTCTTCTCACCTTAAATTACGGGGTCAAGACAGCGGCAGACTAAGTCAAATCTCCCCAAGGTCTCACTTTTGACAGTTGTTCTGCCTATAAACACGGACAGTTCTTGTAGTTCCCAGTGATTCTGCTTGTAGACTCTGGCCAGCAAAGCCCAGCCGTGCCCAGCATAGGGTGCTGGCGAGCATGGATGAAAGAAGAATCACGGCTCCTGGCAGGGGCTGGTGGCTCTACGGGCCCCTGGGGAGCACCAAGGACAACATCTCCTCTGTAACTAGACTGGCCAGCTGGGCCAGGCCACAGGCGAGAGGCCACTGGGGCTCAGGCCAGCTCGGCTTGCTGACCGCTGCCCCTGGCTGACCCAGGCTGCTGAGTCCTCCTTTCTCTCCACGCAGCCCACCCTGGAGAAGCAACTGCCGTGCGGCATGGTACAAGTCCTCGACTGCCAGGTACCGAGAGTGTCGCCTACCTTCGTTTCATGCAGGGGACCTGGGGTGGGAACAAGTCAGGGTAGATTATGAGTCGGGCTAGTCGCTGGCGGGTCTAGCTGAGTTGTTCTCTTGGGCGTCCAGCTACTGTGTCAGTAACTGTTCCCCTAGCTTGGTTTTCTAACCGACAGATAGGCTAAGAATGGCCAGTGTCTATCTCTAAAGTGCTGCAAGGGCCAGGGAGAAAAGACTAATGGCTTTCTGTTTCCCTTTCAAACTCATACTATTACCTAAAGTAACAAGGAACTTGAGGGTCAGCGCTGGGGAAATTGGGAAGCAAACTAACCTTGCCAGGCCCTGGGCTATAGACTTTCCTAGCACTGATACAAAAATGCTCAATAAATATTTGTTGAATTCCTGAATGGATACAGTAATATGACAGTTAATATATCTATTTTCAGAGATGAAATGATTGGAAGTTCAGAATAAGGTAAGTCAGTTTCCTTAAGTCAGACAGCTAATAAGTGGCTAATTCATAATTTGAACAAAGACTGACCTGAATCAAAATACAATGGTTGTTTCTTAAATCAGCATTGTTTGTCTGCCATACTGTCCTGACATGGGTAAAGCTACTGGGCAAAATGAAGTTACAAAAACTTTTTCTTAAATTAACTAAACGCAGGACTTGGAAATGGAGGAAGGGCAGTACAAGTACTCTCCTCCACAGCTGAGATTTCTGATCCCGGACCTCAAGCATAAGAATAAAGAAGCTTACTGAAGCACACAAGGCAACCTAAGGTCAGAACGGGCAGAGTGGTTAACTCCTTTCACCGTTTTGTGCAAAAATGCAGATTCCACCAAGAGAACTATTTCAAAACAAGTGAACAATTCTGCAGTTGAAACTCCATCCCTTGGCCTATCCAATAGGGCTTCAATCATATCCCCCTCCCCCCCAGCCTAAGTGTCTGATTTAATAATTCAGTCATTTAACCTTAATCCAAATAGCTTTGCTCGCAGTTTCTAATTAATTCAAGATTGATTTCCTTCTGGTCTCCATCACATTTCTCAAAAGAGGAGCCTGCCATCACCGCCTCTGTGTCCTCCCTGTCAGCTCCCACGCTACCGCCCTTCAGCCCGTCGCCCTATAGCATCACTTTTTCCAAAGCCTCCAATGCTGCTGGCCCTGGAGACCCTGGTTCTCTCCCGGCCTCTCTCTAGTGCCTGCTTCTCTCTTTCCAATTACTCTGTCTCCTAACTGTCTGAATTTCTCAAGATTCTACCCATAGCTTTTCTTCAATCAACTGTCATCTCCGGGTGGATGCCTTCCAAATCTCCATCTTTGTTCTAATCTTCTTCTAAAGTCCTCGTTCTGTATCTCCAGCCGCTTGCTCTGTATCTGTATCTGCATATACAGAGGGTAAGAGCCCAAACTCATCTGCCTTACTGCTCTCCAACTTGACACGCCATTAAAATCTCCTGGCTTCATTAACTACACTGTGAAAGGTACAACATTCATGTCCTCCCCTCCCCTACTTAGCATCCCTCCTAGTTATATTATTTACACCGCTAAAGGTACTACCATTCTTCCCATCTCAGTCAACTCCTCCATAACCTCCCCACAGCTATCCAGTTGGACATCAAATGCTAGCACATTCTCCTTTGGGAGGGGAAAAAAAAAAAACTGTAATTTAATTCAACCCTTTCTCTCCACACTTAACTTAGTTCAAGCCTTCTAACTGTTCTTTCTTCAATCTTACCTTTATTTCATTCTACATACTACTTTCACATCAATCTCAAAGCAATACTCTAATCAAACTACCTCCCTATTCAAAAACCGTCCATGGCTTACCTAGAGAAAAAAGCAGTTTGGCACTGATGGGCCAGGATGTTTTGCTTTAGCAAAACTGGATATCTTGACCGCTTGCCAAATGCACCTTGGACCATCCAGTTTCCTCTGCTGAGGATCTCCTCTTCTTGCCTGGAGCTGGAATCCTAGCAATCTTTGAAGGCTCACTTCAAGTGCCACCTCTTACAAAATCATTCATAATAACTGACCTAGTAGGAAGTCCCTTTTCTTTCCTCTGACCAGTTACAACATTCTGAGCCTTCCTTTGACTTATCGCATGTAGCTTCGGACTAGGTTCAATACACACATACACATGTGTGTTATCTACTGTTGTTAATTATAAAAATCTGATAAAATCAAGCTCACCAACATCTGGGCGGTGCCTGTTCTATTTTCAAAACCCTTTTCCCGAGAGGAAGCTTCCACACTTCCCTTAGTTACTTTCTTCAGTGTTTAATAATAATTATACCTAACTTAAATCTTTCTCATTGCATTTGTTATCATCTCAGTTTTTCAGCTTTAACATTAACTTTAAGGCCAGTATTGGATGAAATTTTCTAAATACAATTCTTAGACCATAAAACCCCAACATGTAACTCAGCCCAATCAAAAACTAATTGTTTAATGCTATGAAATTCTCAACACAGAATGGGGGTAGGTTTAAGTAACGATTTCATGTGCTCTAACAGAACTATAATTGGGGTCTCTTCCAAATGAGCTGTTTCAGGAATGTCACTGTCCTTGACTAGGTGATTACTTGATACCAGTGACAGATATTTCAAAGTCACAATAATATATGATTTCATATCGACAGTTGGTAAAAGTCAAGTCATTTGGGTAAGATATTACATATGAAAAAGATTATTTAGAGAGTAAGAGTAAGAAGTAAGCGTAAGAAGGAGTAAAGCATTATAGAAGGGTCCAGGCCAACTGAAACAGCCCCCTGTACAACATCCTCCAGGCTTGAAGGACCCTGATGCAGCTGATAGGATTCAGAAATGAGTGGTGCACACAGACACATACGAGACCCAGGGAGACCTGAGCTAGATATCTCACCCTAACAGCTACCACAGCATTCTCTGAATGCACTCTGGTCCCTTGACAAAAATGCCATTGGTTGTCAGAGCTCACTCACTGTCTTATGTAAGAGGCTGCCTTTTGGAAGAAGTAGGTTCGATTCAGGAGATTTGAAGCTTGGGGTCTTTGGGACACAAGTGAGACGGTCTTGAGGGAAGACAGACATCTCCCACTTCCTTCATACTCACCTACAAGGCCCTGTATTACATCCACACAAACGGGTGCTTATTGGCTAAGTGACTGAATCAGTAAAAAGCAGGTATTTCAGAGCTGCCCTGCTTCGCTCTCTGAAATGTAAAGAGCTGTGCTTTCAATTCTGCTTTTGGTAGGTGTTTTAGTGTGTCCACAAAGGTAATCTGGCCTCTGGTGGGTTTGGCTTAATAATTCTCTCTAATAGAACTTTTACTGTAACACGGAGATACTACCCTGAAAAACAATCCAGGATTTCCTCGGAATTAGCTCTCTTCCACTTGAGTGACTGTGGATGGTTAACTGTTTAGTCCACATGGAGAATCTGGCTTCTGGAGCTTAAGGCCAGCTATATTTTTAAGACCCTTCCAGCCATTACAAATTGAGTGAGTAGCATTCCAAATTAATTCTTTGGGTGACCTGGGCTTGAACTAACCCAATTCCCACGTGCAAAAGGAGGTGACTATGGCTACCAGCTGCTGTCCTTATATCTGCAACAGAGTCCCATAAACAGGCCCAGAGCAGGAAATGGGGATCAGAGGCCAGGGCAGACTTTTGTCTAGAGGCCCACTCACCTCTCCACCATGTGTGTCTGGTCAAGCGAAAGCCCATCGATGGCTGTGCATTCAGGACACTTGAATTTCTTTCGTGGTGTTACCTGGCAGAGGAGCACAGAAGTATACCCGGCTGTCAGTGCTAAGGACAATAAAACCATGCTTGCGACACCACTCTGCATGCTTCTGTTCTGAAAGCTGAGATGCCTGCTCCCTCTCCACGTGTACACACGTGCACACACACACCTCACCGCTCCTCCATTCAATTCTGTCTGGCTCGGCCAACGGCAGAACTCACAAGGGCCCAATAAAAGAGGCTTGGAGGGCTTTTGCCTTCTGTAACTGGAAAGAAGTGGTGATGACAAGCTCCTTAATTCCTGTTTAATGACTGTTTTCTCACTGCCAAGGTCCTTGTATAAACACCATTTGTTCTTGCAGCCATAAGGGCGATGAAATACAGCTTCCCATAACTCTCACCGTAACCTTAGTTCCAACAGGCGCTCTTTCTCCTTCTCCCAGCTAATGGCAAAAGCTACGGGCGGCACCGTGCTCTTGAAGACGTCAGGTTATTTGCAACCCTTTTGAGTCAGGAAAAAAATCCAGTGGTCCTCTGCCCTCTGAATCCTTTTCCCTGACTCTCCCCACCACCTTCCCCACACCTCAAACTTCGAATATTTTTCTAGCAAACTCAGGGGAGGCTGCTACCGTAACCTAGTGAAGATAAGTAAACAGTAGAGGGTGGGCGGGGAAGAAAGCTAGATTACTGAGACCTGGCTAAGAAGTATACAGACTCGAGGAATTACTGTCCAGAGTAAGAAGGCACAGCTAAAGAATGTCTTGAAGAAGGTCAGAAAATGAATTTGGAGATAAGAGGAGTTCTTTCAGTTTTAATGAGGTGGATGAAACTGGAGCCTATTATACAGAGTGAAGCAAATCAGAAGGAAAAACACCAATACAGTATACTAACACATATATATGGAATTTAGAAAGATGGTAATGATAACCCTGTATGCGAGACAGCAAAAGAGACACAGATGTATAGAATGGACTATTGGACTCTGGGAGAGGGAGAGGGTGGGATGATTTGGGAGAATGGCATTGAAACATGTGTACTATCATGTAAGAAACGAATTGCCAGTTTGATACAGGATACAGGATGCTTGGGGCTGGTGCCTGGGGATGATCCAGAGAGATGATCTGGGGTGGGAGGTGGGAGGGGGGTTCAGGATTGGGAATTCATGTACACCCATGGCAGATTCATGTCAATGTACGGCAAAACCAATACAGTATTGTAAAGCAAAATAAAGTAAAAATAAAAATTAAAAAATAAATAAATAAAATAACACTAGTTCTGCAATTTACATTCTTTAATTGTCCCTGCAGTGAGCTGTTCACTGAGCTATTTAAAGAGCAGAGGGATACCGTAAAGACTGGATCAAGTCTGGACAGTGACTTTTCCTCTTTTCTTAGTCACTGGCTTAATCTGGCTTCTCTCATCAATTAATATTAGTATCATGAGGAATCATTCTGGAATGTCATACCACGTTTCCAATATAAGCTTCCAGTGTAGGATTCTGGCCTAGAAGCATTGGCCATTTTCACGTGTGGAATTCTAATCCAGAAAGAAACATAGGTCAAGATGACTCCACTGATATAAAGAAGTGTACTCTCTCTACATTTCTAGGGACCTGATTTGGGCAAGACCTACATTTCAGGAATAGACATCTATTATAGAAACAAAGATCCCCACCTGATCTTTACATACTCTCCACTTTTAATACGCTATGGGAAAGGTACTTTTAAAAATTGGTAATCAGTGTCTTAAAACACTGTTTAGGACAACTACCGGTATAATTGTACAAAGTATACTATCTTCTCAACATTTATTGAAAAAAAATCAGCTACCTTAAGAAAGACATAATTGCATTCTTTAGAAGAACTAGATTATAAATCAGTGTTGAGAATAAAATTACAGTTTTAAAACAAACATGATTTGTAGATTAACCATTATAGACTTTCTTTCTGATGCTGGCAGTTAAAAAACTATAATTAAAGAAACTTTATATAACAAAAGAAAATATGCCGAGCTTCAATTTCACAATGTGATACATTCATCACAGAATCTTAAAGCTAAAAGACAGCTGAAAGTTTATCTATTCCAAGTCTTCATTTATAGCTATGAACACTTTGGAGACTCAGAAAGCTGCCCAAGATGTGCCCCAGAGCTGGCCACAGATGCCTCCTACCTTGATGACAGCTTTCCCTGTGACGTTAGCCACCAGGAAATTCATGGCAATGTCTTCACAGTTCATATGAGCATCCACCCAGTTCTTGATGTCCCCAGGCATCTTGTAGGTATACAGGTAATTAAAATACTGCCAGGTGAGACAAGAGGAGACACATTAAAGTAGCAGTTCCCTGTGGCTGATATACAAAGAGCAACTGAGCCATGGCAGGGGGACAAGCTTTCTCTCATGAGACGAGTCACAATGTTGGATCAATACAAAGGCCAAGGGAAGTATTAGGATGCTTGTGGTCAGGTGACCAACTGTCTTTAACACTGTCATTCTTCAAAAAATCACCTACCGTAAGCAGAGGAACATAAGCACAGTATGAAGTCCCTGTAAGATGCAGGCCCTTTGGACTGATTAACGGATGTGTTTAACAAACATCGTTCAGAGACACACTACATCCTGAGCTTTACTGACTCCTTCCCTCTGAGTCACAGTGCTCCACCGTTTTTTATCTTCTTCCCATGGACTGCAGATAGCAACAGAGATATATTGATGGTGGACTGACATTGCAGACACGTTCTTTGTTAAAGTAAAACAAAAACGAGGCAATTCCAAAACTACCATAACCTACATATACGAAATAATATAGAAATTTGTGGTATAATACAGAAATACATCTGCCAAAAAGGTATTTATCAGTCTATCATAGCCCCAAGATTTATAAACCTTATATATTTATTTATGCTTTGCTAAGGAAAAAAAACTCATTTCTGGATCGAGAGCCCTGAAAAATATGAGGGCAGCAATACTGAGATCACAACAAGCAGCTGATATAAATACAGTGAAGTGAGCTTAACTGCACTGGGCTGAACACATCTTTCTCCTGACATCAGTTCCTTATGCCACTGCTGACAATTGACAAGTCATTACTGTTTAATTAAGCCACACACTCCCAGGGAGCACTCCACCACCAAACATTAAAGCCCAGTGTATACCCTTCAATCTCTTGCTTTAATAAAAAAGAGTCAAAAACATAAAGTGACAATTCTCAGAAGGAATACAAAAGGCTAAATACACAAAAGGAATTTCAGACCCCAAGTGATCAAAGTGAAATCAATAAAATCAACTTTCACTTAGCAAAATAGCTAAGTTTGATTTTTTAAAAAATTTATTTCATGCAAGAAAGAGTATGATAGGACACTTTTATATTTTGCTGGTGAGAATGTAAATTGGCACAAATGATACTGAGAACCAACGAATATATATAACAAAGCCTCCCCAAAATGTTCATAATTCTTCTTGGGCTCTATCATAAAGATCATAAGTATAGGCAGTTATGAAAATGGATACTGATCATTATTTAAGCATTTGATACAAAGTATTATCTAGCAAAAAAATTAGATATAACCTAAATATCCGGGAGTTGGTGATGGACAGGGAGGCCTGGCGTGCTGTGATTCATGGGGTCACAAAGAGTCGGACACGACTGAGCGACTGAACTGAACTGAACTGAAATATCCAGTAACAGAGAAACAGCTGTATATGATCTATGGAATATTAATATAATGGTATATTAGCAATTATGTTAAGTAGAGGTTATTTATAAAGAAATGTTAATGACATAAGGAAAAAACTCATAATACATGCAAAAAAGCTGATGAGAATATTTATGACTGTATGTGTGAATCAGTAAATAAAAAAGACAAATTGGAAAAAACACCTAAATAATAATAATACTGCGTTGGCTAAAAAGTTCATTCATTATTTTCCATAAGATTTACAGAAAAATATGAATGGACTTTTTGGCCAACCCAATAGTTTATCTACTATTAGTCCTATGATAGAATTTTAAATGATTTTTCTTATACAATAACTTTGTTCCATATTTGAGCATGTAATACTTTAATAATTAGAAAAATAACTTTATTTTTAAAAAAAAATATCACAAAACATGGCCTTTCTAAGCTCTCTGAATATAACATTTTTCGTAAACTTGGCGAAAATTAGTTTGGGCGAAATAAAACGAGTATCATACTCTTGTGTTTGTCAGTTCAGCCCCACTTGCTCCAAGCTTGTCCCCACCTTACCTTGTGATAAAAGGCTGCCCCTGTGAGCACCATGGACACCTCATTGGTCCACTCAGACTCATACTTCCACTTATTCATCTCATGGTCCCAGAGATGCAGGCGACCCGGGTAACCCACCAACCGGTCAGGAAATTCTCGCCAGACCTGAGGACAGAAACACATCAGCAATCAATTCTCAGTTCAGACAATAAGCAAGCACGCCGCTCAGCTCTTTAAATCCTTACAAACTAAGAGCAGAATGGGCGTCTGAAGAAATTCGATCCAACAGGTGCTAGTTCTTCTGCCAATATTCAAAGATAAATGTTCATTCTAATTTCCTCTAAAACTTTCAGGTTTGTATTTGGAAATTTCAAGTAATGTAGAATAATAGCTTCTTGAATTGCGCCAAGGTATATAATCTCTCAACAGGCGGTTAGTGAAATAGGTTCCACTCTTAATGAACGCACAAATGAAGCATAAATGAAACCATGATTTATGGTAAATTTTGATGATTGTGGAAACTTACAAAGTCTCTGCTTCTGAAAAGAAAAAAATTCTATCTGGAGCACAAAGAAATTTTTTATGATCTTTTGGAAGCCTTAGGTATAGAGACGTTGCCTGATTTTATAAACTATAACATATTGAAAACAAAAATTTGATTTCCACGTTTGGAAAGGTTCTGAGATATAGTTTTGTTAAACAGAATTGGTATACAAGGGTGGGGTACATCCAATACTTTCCTCCATGTATTTCCATACAATTTCCTTACCCTTTAAACTACTAACCTTAGTGAATACTGACAATTTACCAGCTGTCCTGGAGCCTCTGCTCAGCACCACTGAGTCCTCATCCTCACCAAGACCTCTACACAGCGGAGTTCCCGAGGGCCTAGCCCTGGAGAGCTATACACTCTTAAACTCTCCCCACAAGCAACATCCAGCTTCAATCTTTTTAAATACCATCTGGAGAAGGGGACAACAGAGGATGAGACGGCTGGATGGCATCACTGACTCGATGGACATGAGTTTGAGTGAACTCCGGGAATTGGTGATGGACAGGGAGGCCTGGTGTGCTGCGATTCATGGGGTTGCAGAGTTGGACACGACTGAGTGACTGAACTGAACTGAACTGAACTGAGACTCTGATGACCTCTAAATGCAGGTCTGGCCCTGAATGTTTCTGATACAACCAACTACTTACTTAATACTTTCAGCTGGATTAACAACAGGCACCTCAAACTTAACATGTCCGAAGCTTGACTCTTGATTCCACAGCCTGGGAAAAGCCATCCTCTCAGTCTTTCCTGTCTCAGTAAATTGTCTGAGCCAGCCTTTCCTCCTTTCCTTGTTCCCCACACCCAGCCCTCTAGCAGGTACTGCTGACTCTACTTCTGACGCCCTCCTACTGCTTTTGCTACACTGTCCCCAGCTCAAATCACCATCATCACCAGATTACTGTGGATTCCTGGATTACTGCAACAGGCTTCCAACTTGTTTTCTCCCACCCCTGCCCTTCCAAACCATCATTTACAGAGCATCCTTAATAGGACCATTCCTAAAAGAAGAGTAGGGTATGCTTTACAGGGTAATTCAACCAGTGGGTGCCATCCTGTTAATTTTTATATATATATATTCATTATATATTTACCCACATATATCTAAGTCATATGGTCATATGTGCTACAGCAACCAGAGGCTTGCCCCACCAGGGAGGATGCGTCACTGCTTTCCCAAAGTCAGCATGTTAGGACCCCCCGCCCTGCCGCACCTTTCAGGTGGCACAGTGGTAAAGAATCCACCTGCCAATGCAGGAGACGCAAGAGATGCAGGTTCGATTCCTGAGTCAGGAAGATCCTCTGAAGTAGGAAATGGCAACCCACTCCAGTATTCTTGCCTGGAAAATTCCATCAACAGAGGAGTCTGGTGGGCTACAGTTCTTGGGGTCGCAAAGTCGGACATGACTGAGCAACTGAGCACAGGGCTGCTTTAAAACATAAAGTGAGTGGGCTTAAAACAACAGAAATCTAGAAATCAGAAGTCAAAGTGCTGGTGGGGCCATCTCACCCAGGGAAAGGATCCTGCCTGCCTCCCCCCAGCTCCTTCCTGGTGGGTGGCTGAAAATCTCCAGCATTCCTTGGCTTGTAGACACACCACTCCAAACCTCTGTCTTCACATGGACTTCTTCTCTGAGTGTGTGCCTCTGTGTCTGAATTTCTCCTTTTTATAAGGATTCCAGATAAACTGGATTAGGGCCCAACCCTAACAATCTCACTTTAACTTGATTACCTCTGAAAAGACCCTATTTCCAATAAGGTTACTAAGGATTAGGATTTCAGCATACATTTTTTGAAGTGAAGAAGTGAAGTTGCTCAGTCATGTCCGACTTTTTGCAACCCCATGGACTGTAGCCTACCAGGCTCCTCTGTCCATGGGGTTTTCTAGGCAAGAGTACTGGAGTGGGTTGCCATTTCCTTCTCCAGAGGATCTTCCCCATCCAGGGATCGAACCCAGATCTCCCGCAGTATAGGCAGACGCTTTACTGTCTGAGCCACCAGGGAAGTCTTTTGGTGAAAGGTAAAAAAGGGAATACCTTTTTTAGGCATGTTCAATCCATAACATCCCCTCCGACAAGATCGTTAAAAAATGCTCCACCCATAAAACAAAACAAAAGATGGCTTCCTCCTAAGAATAATATGCAAACTCCTCAGCATGTTCTAAATGGCCCTCCTCCCTCCAGCCTCTCTCTTACCACATTCTCGACAAGTCAGGGGTTTCCCCGTCCTTTAACTGTGACTAGACCTTAAGGCCTCTGCACCTGCTACTTCTCCGATGGGCTGTTCCCCCAGCTCTTCAAAAGGCTGGTTCCTGCTCATCAGTCAGGTCTCTAGTTAACTATCACCTACTCTGAGAGGGCTTTCCAGACCGTCCCATCCAAGGTAAACGCCACCCCCTGACCAGCCATTCTTCATCACACCCCTCACTCCATGCTTTTCTTCATCAAACTTCCATTTCACAAAACTGCACTGGTTATTTATCGTGTGCTTTTTTTTATTATCTCTTTTCCTCCTGCAGAGTTTAAACTCCATGAGGACAGAGGTCCGCGGTGGCGTTCCAAGTACAAAGCGCATGACAGCCTTCCACGCACACCTGCTGAAAGCACGGATGGACAGGCCAAACCTCGGCAGGAAAGAGCTGAGCAGGAAAGAAGGGGACCAAAGCCCCTTCCTGTTTTCTTCACAGCCAGAGCTAGTACACTTCTTCATTCTGAAAGGAGGGCTGCAACAGCACTGATCACCAGTCATCATTCATAATACTGTGATAGCCTTTGTGTGAGAAGACCACAGTAACAACTCACCATCGCTAAAGCACACACTTTAAATCTCTTTTTCAGGAGTGGGTAAGGGACCTTTGCTGAGTCATTACACTCTCTTGCCCAGTCTTTCTGATCATCTATCTGCTTTCATGGGATGTCTGACTGGGGTCTTGAACATGGTCTGGAATGGTGCAAAGAGGTTTCCTTTGTGTGGAACCCGCTCACCTAACAGGCCTCTCCAACCCACAGCCTTGGCCTCATGAACACCATGTTGTAATCAACAGAGCTAATAGGCCACAGGCATCATCATAATAGCTGCAGACAAATTTATCCGTGTCAAACATTTCTTCAGATGTATAATGCTGTGGCTGTGTTCTCTCTACTCTGGGGTTTGTATTTCAGCAGATTAAAATAATCTAATACTATTACAGAGCCACAACACAGGCTGTGGGTCCTAACTTCTATCTGGCCCTGCAGGCCGGCGTAGACCCCACCAAGTGCACAGCCAGGTTTCTCTGCTTAGCACCGAGCACCTGCCCGTTCAAGCCACATCACAACCACCATCACCAATTCATCTTAACGGGATGAAAGAGATTTCTGGAGGGCTACGAGCACAAGCAACTACACTCAGCACCAGCGACGGGCAAGGCAGAGGAGAAGGGGCAGGGCAGGGGGCATCCATTCTGTTGGCACCTCTGTTGGATGGAAGCTGAATCCCATCTCCCCCCCACCCACGTGTATTTGAGTCAAGTCTCTAATCTGGGGCTTCCCTGGGAGCTCAGTTGGTAAAGAATCCACCTGCCATGTAGGAGACCCCGCTTCAATTCCTGGGCTGGGAAGATCTCCTGGGGAAGGGACAAGCTACCCACTCCAGTATTCCCAGGCTTCCCTGGTGGCTTGGATGGTAAAGAATCAGCCTGCAATGCAGGAGACTTGGGTTCAATCCCTGGGTTGGGAAGATCTCCTGGAGAAGGGAAAGGCTACCCACTCCAGCATTCTTGCCTGGAGAATCCCCATGGACAGAGGAGGCTGGCGGGCTACAGTCCATGGGGTCGCAAGAGTCAGACACGACTGAGCGACTAGGCACAGCACAGCTCTCTAATCCATGTGAAGGAAGGTGAAATCACCTTCCCAAGGGGTTCTTCTGTTCAAGCCCCCAGTTGACAGCAACGATAACAACACAGGCTCCGTTTTAGGGTCGAAGGCTGTTTTGATTTCAGTCCTCTTCCTGTGAGCTCAAGCCACTTACCAGGCTTCTCTCTGGGGAAACTTAATTTAGTGACACTGGGTCACAGAACTCTGAATGCCGCCGCTCTGAAAGCACCCGAGGTGTCCTGGCTCTCAGACGCCTTTGGAGGCTTCGGCGAGCGCGGCTCCTCAGGCGGGAACTCTCTGCCCTTGACTTACTCCAGGCAGCTGGATGCAATCAAGATACCATCCTTGTCACTTCATCTATAACTCTGCAGCTGACTGTAGGATCAAAACGGAGCGGAACGGAAGGGGACGGGCCCTCTCTCGCAGAGCCTGGGTGTAGTACGAAGCCCGATTAGGTATACAGTAAAGCATTTTCCCAGCCAGAAGAGCGGGAACCCAGCTTCGACCCCCTTCCCTCATCGCTCCCCACCTCCCACCCTAATTCCACTTTTTTTTTTTTTACTTCAGGGAAATGCTCTGGGGTCAGCCTTTTGTCATTACTAACAGATGCCTTTATATATTGTAGTGCAGGCATTGAAACTTCACATTACATCCCGATAGCTGGAGTAATAGAGCTCCCAGAGCCATTAATATGTTCAAGTCACAAAGCCATCATTCAGTTGCTTGCCTGTACTATGAACATGTTTTGTGTACAGTGTCATCTATTTTAAATTGCACACATCTTTGAAGACAGAGGCCCATGTCTGTTAAAACAAACCCCACGCCTCGATCAGGGGCTTGGCAGTGATCTGAACAGTCCGTGTGCACGTGCATGTGCGCGTGCACATGTGCGAGTGTTGCTCCGTTGTGTCCTACTCTTTGCGACTCATGGACTGTAGTCTTCCAGGCTCCTCTGTCCATGGCATTCCCCAGGCAAGAATACTGTGAGTGGGTTGCCATTTCCTTCTCCAGGGGATCTTTCCGACCTAGGGATTGAACCTGGTCTTGTGCACTGCAGACAGATTCTTTACCATCTGAGCCACTAGGGAAATCCAAACAGTCCTTATATTTGGGGCCTATTCTATATCACTATTCCAACAAAGATGGCTTCCCTGGTGGCTCAGATGGTAAAGCATCTGCCTACAATGCAGGAGACCCGGGTTCAATCCCTGGGTTGGGGAGATCTCCTGGAGAAGGAAATGGCAACCCACTCCAGTATCCTTGCCTGGAAAATCCGATGGATGGAGGAGCCTGGTAGGCTACAGTCCATGGGGTCGCAAAGAGTTGGACACGACTGAGCTACTTCACTTTCACTTTTCACTTTCTATATCACTGTTCCAACAAAGACGGTAACAACATAATGCCATCCTATTTCCTTCCATTCTAATTTTTATAATCTTGGTCCCAACCACTTCTTACTCGGATTATAGAAATCTCCTCTCTGGACTGCCAGCTGTGCTCATGTGTCTATTTGCAGAGTTACCTACTTATATATATTTTTTCTTTTGTAAGCTTCTTGACGCCTTTTGTGGCTTCCCACTCCTAGAGGATAAAACTAAGATCTTCTACCTTTGTTTAAAAGGCAAAGGAGGCAGCCCTGACTGACGCCTATAGAAAGTGCACTGCAGGACATGGTTAACGTATACCTAGGAACAGTTCTGCCATGGACAAGTTGTGCCTCAGACCTATTCAAGTTGCCCTGATTCCTTTCTGCTCTCTGCAAAATGACAGGTTGGATTAAATGACCTCTAATGCACTTTCAGGCCTAAATTCTTATATCTTCTTTCCCACTAACCTATTTCCAAGGAAACTAATTCAGCAACTGTGATCAGTTGCTGGTCTGCATTATTTAACTTTGTTTTTAAAATGCCATACACATACAGGTACCCAATAAATGTTCCTGAAAAGAGGATAATGCACTATATTCTAAGCCAGCTAAGCGGGTGCATTTTAAACTCAGGGTGTGTGCTAACCACAGTCAGATTCAGGAAACAGACTANNGGGGGGGGGGGGGGTGGGGGGGTGGGGAAGGTATAACAACAGGTGGCGCCCATCTGGGATGTCTGATGAGGAGCTCACGGGTTAGCTCCAGGGGGAGAGGGACTCTCTGAAGTGGCCGCTGCAGCCATCACACTTTCAAAGGCAGAGCTCCACAGGGATACTGCCACTGCATGAGAAGAATGCCACATGAACTGGAGCTCGTGAACCAAGAGACAGGCTAAGAAGTGGTGAGGGAAACGGGGGATGGTGGGCCCAAGGTACCCCACACGGGGCTAGGATTCATTCCTCTCCGTGCATACATCCCCTCAATTGTGTCAGTCCCTGACCATCAAAGCGGAATAGAACGCTATGACCTAGCCCACGCCCTGCGGCCACGTGCGCAGGTGAGTCAGGGCAGCGCTGCAAGGAACCCGACATGCGAACACCTCGGAATTAGTGGCCATCCTTCCCATCGGGCTTGTCTTGCATGCTCCCCAGATGGGAGAGAGAGAGGCTGCTGGGGTTCCAATTTCTAGCTGGTTTCTACAGAGGAGCCGGTTATTAGACTCACTCTCAGCCCTCTGGGAACAAAGCTCACCTTTTATATTTGAATTTCCTGAGATGAAGTAGGATGGAGGGACTGGCCTTGTTTTCAGTTCATGCTTTTAATTACAGTGGTGGATGGTAGTTTTCGTCAAGGGTGGTTGTTCAGTTCAGTTGCTCAGTTGTGTCCGACTCTTTGCGACCCCATGAATCACAGCATGCTAGGCCTCCCTGTCCATCACCAACACCATTAAATGTTCATGCTGGGCACCTAGAGCCGGTGAGCCCCAAAGCTGTCATCTGGAGTGCCCTAATGCTGATGGGTTTTGACAAATGTGTGTACATGCTGCGTTGTGAATTAAGCTTTACCTGTTATTAGACAGATCACTTCAGTCTGCCCCAAAGACCTTTCCAACCCAAGGTGGGTTTCTGCTTAAAATAAGCCAACGGCAAGAGCAGCACCATCGGAAGGCTTCTGGGTTTTGGCAGCAACCCTATTCACCCCAGTCCGGCTAGACATAGAGCTCTGGCGTGGGGGTACATGATCACCATTCCTCTCAAGCTCTTTCTTCAGGCCTGGGGCAGTGGTGAAGCTAAGGAGACAGACCAGGGCTGGCCACAGTTGGTAAGAGGAGTGTGTGCCAGTAAACCTTTCACCGCTACCACTGTTAGGAAGGCGTCACTGGAGAGGCGGGGGAGGAAAGAGCAACCCACTCCAGTATTGTTGCCTGGAGAATCCCATGGACAGAGGAGCCTGGCAGGCTACAGTCCACAGGGTTGCAAAGAGTCAGACACGACTGAGTGACACACACACACACACGGTTCACAGGGTTGCAAAGAGTCAGACGTGACTGAGTGAGTCACACACACATGCTGAGGAGGGGGCTCTAGACATTC
This sequence comes from Redunca redunca, assembly GCA_006410935.1. Lineage (NCBI taxonomy): Eukaryota > Metazoa > Chordata > Mammalia > Artiodactyla > Bovidae > Redunca > Redunca redunca. The sequence goes on from SJYQ01000634.1 coordinate 41,443, forward strand.
ACTCTCTCCCCGGATGGAGGTCCCATGGGCAGTCTAAGCTGCGGAGCCCCATCCACGCTAACTCAGGGGTCATCGGGAAGGCAGAGATCACTTGGTCCGGTATCCCCTCCCTGGATAGATAGGAAATGAGGGCTGGAGAGGAGGCGGTGGTCCTGAGGTCACACCATGTGGTCCTGCCTAACTTCCCGTCCGGCCTCTGCTCATGAAGTCTTGTGGTCGCCCGCTCTCCTGGTTCTAAAAAGCACCTCCTCTTCCCCAGCTCAGACCCTCACTTGTCAAGGAAGCCAGGTGACGGCGGCTGAGGTCACACCGGTGTCAGTGTGCTCAGCTGGCTGCAGCTGGTGGCAAAGATGGTCAAGGGTCCCACACGCACGCGGAATGAGCAGGGAGGGAACAGGACAGGGAGCAAGAGGCGGCGGGGAAAACAACAAGACCTTCTGCTCCCAAAAGCGCTTGGCTTCTGATAGCCCGAGGCTCGTCGCGAACACGGTTTCCATTCAGCAGAGAAAGCCAGGGGCTCACCCACTGAGAGAAGGAACTTGCATCAGCCTGCAGGACAAGTGAGTGAGATGCCACGCAGGACCCCCGAGCACCTACTGGAACCCTGGGACCCAGAGGCTCTGGGGCCAGAGGGAAGGACAAGCAAAGAGCAGCTGAACGGAAGATTAAACTCAACCCGTGTTTTTTCATGAGGCAATGAATCTCTTGAGAGAATACAGAAAGGCAGGAGAGATGTGAAGTGAGTTTGAGGGGATGGGAGGAGGAAGACACGGGTCAGCGTCAGGTCACGGGCTTTCAAATTTTGCGCTCCTTAAGACCCACCAAACGTGAAATCATTTTTATTTCCATAACCTCAACTCCAGTGGGGGTCATACCGTTTCTAAGTCTAGTCCCAGGGGATTACTGAATGAAGCTAAAAGGAGAACAATGATTGTAAGACAAATGGCTATTCTCTTTAAATCCTGCAAGAGGTATAAACAGAGACTCTAGTTTCTATTTCTAATGTAAATAACCATTACCCAGCCTTCAAAATTTCAAGTTGATCTTGGTGAGGCTTGCTTTGACTGACTAGGGACCAAAGACACCAGCTCCATCCAACATGAGAAAGAAACTCTCGTGACCTCAAGCCACTGCCCTGGGGACTCAGATCACTCACTTGTCACAGAAGACACCGTGGAACTGGCCAGGTTTGTTTTCTTCTTATTGTGGAAAGGAAGCAAACGGCATTGACCACAAACTCTAATCCTGGCTGACTCTGAAGCATAAATGTGGTTCTGAACTGATTCTTTAATCCACCATAGTGCCCTCCTTATGTGACTAACTCCGTAATATTTTGGTGGAGAATCAAGAAGCAGAAGAACTCTTTTAAATTCCTTATGTATTTTGACCCCATCTACGCCCTCAAAAATGATTTTAGACGGTTTACTACAAAAGGCAAAAACTAGAATAAAGTCCAAACCATCAAAACAGATGATGCCCTCAAACAGCTTTTCTTTAAAGATTCAAAGGTATTCCACCCATCTTAGAGATATTAATCCTGCTGTGAAGTTCTAGAAAAGCAACCCCACAGCAAAGTAAAGTCATAGTATAGGGATGAAGAGATTTGAGTGTTCCTATTTATTAATTTATTTACACATTTAACCCTTGGATACTTATGGAGTTTTCACGATTTTTTAATTCAACATTTTATTTTGAGATAATTGTAGATTCAAAAGTAGCTCTAAGAAATAATGCAGAGAGATCCCGTATGACCTTTCCTTGCTGCTAAGTCACTTCAGTCATGTCCGACTCTGTGCAACCCCAGAGATGGCAGCCCACCAGGCTCCCCCGTCCCTGGGATTCTCCAGGAAACAACACTGGGGTGTGTTGCCATTTCCTTCTCCAATGCATGAAAGTGAAAAGTGAAAGTGAAGGCTCTCAGTCGTGTCCGACTCCTAGCGACCCCATGGACTGCAGCCTACCAGGCTCCTCTGTCCATGGGATTTTCCAGGTGAGAGTACTGGAGTGGGGTGCCATCATCTTCTCCGGATCTTTCCCTAGTTTCCCCCAATGGTAACATCTTGCAAAACTACAGTGTGACTTAACCACATGGTATTGACACTGACACAGCCAGGATACAGGGCACTGCCACCACCGAGGGTCCCCGCTCACTGACACAGCCAGGACACAGGGCACTGCCAGCACCGAGGGTCCCCGCTCACTGACACAGCCAGGACACAGAGCACTGGCATCACCGAGGGTCCCCCCTCACTGACACAGCCAGGACACAGGGCACTGGCCTCACCGAGGGTCCCCCCTCACTGACACAGCCAGGACACAGGGCACTGGCATCACCGAGGGTCCCTCCTCACCGATACAGCCTGGATACAGAGCACTGCCATCACCGAGGGTCCCTCCTATTGACCTTTTAAAGATCCTCCCCATCCAGATTCCCTCTGACAATTGCTAATCTCTTCTCTATGTCTACAATTTCATAATATCAAGAAGGCTATGTATCAATGGACCCACACAGCATATACCCTCTCAGGATTAGTGTTTTTCACTCAGTTTAACTCCCCAGAATTTCACCTAAGTGGTGTGTGTATCAACAGTTTGCCCCTTTTCATTGGTGAGTGGTATTCCATGGTGTGGATGTACCACAGTTGGTTACCATTCATTCTCTGAAAGATATCCGGCTTATTCATTTTTTGGCACTACAACTGAAGCTCTTATGAAGATTCACTGTGCCCACTGTGTAGGCATAAATTTTGCTGCCTCTGGGATAAATGCCCACGAGTGCAACTGCAGAGTCATATGGCAGTTGCATGCTTAGTATAAGAAGTGGCACAAATTATTTTTCCAGTGGCTGTACCATTTTACATTCATACCAGTAATGTACGAGAGATCCAGTTTCTCAGCGTCTTCAATAGGTTTCTCTGCATTTTATCTGTAGTCACTATTTTTTAAAAAATCTTAGCCATTCTGACAGGTATTACATAATTCTCATTTTAACCTGCATTTCCTTAATGGTTAAGCACGTCAAACATCTTTTCGTGCGCTTATTTGCTATTTGCATATCCTCTTCAGTGAAATCACTGCTCCTGTCCTTTGTCCATTTTCTACCTGGTCTGTTCATCTTCTCCTGTCATTCTACTGAATTCTTCTGCTGAATTTTGAGCGATATATATCCTAGATGCTTAGTCCTTTGTTAGATATATTGTTTGCAAATATTTCATCTCAATCTGCAGCTTCTCTTTTAATCCTCTTCACAAGGCCTTTCATAGAGCAAAAGTTTTAAAATTTGATGAGGTCTAATTTACCAACTCTTCCTTTTATGAATCATGCTCCTCTTTGTCTAGTCCTAGATCCTAAAGATTTTTCTCAAGTTTTTTCCCGAACGTTACATAATTTTATGTTTGACATTTAAGTCCCTGATTCACTTCCAGTTAGTTTTTCTGTAAGGCGTGAGGCTTAGGTCAAGGTTAAAATCTTACCTATGGATGACTAGTTTGTCCAGCATCGTGTAATAGAGCTGTCTTTCCTCCACCAAATTGCATTTGCACCTTTGGGCAAAATCAGCTGCCCCCAACTATTTTTAGGGACTGAATTACACTTCAAAGAGTGAATACAAAAATAAAGCATATAACTTGCTACTAAGGAGCTTACTATTTAGAAAAGCTAATGGCATATACATTAAAAAACTGGAGATGAAATAAGGTAAGCATGCAGGAAAAAGTACAAACAACAACAACAAAAAAAATGAGTTAAGTCGGGGCTGGTAAAGCAGGAAGAAGGAAAAAGCTTCATGAATTTTAAGGGGAGAAAGGAAAAGAAAGTTATTAAATTACAAAGTTCAGCTAAGCTCTCCACTTCCCTCAATCAGATAAATAACTAGTACAGTTTTACTCTTTGCTAACCCAGAGAAGACCAGATATCTGCCCTGGAATACAAAATATGGAGTCACTTAACTTTGAAAAACACCTTATAATTTCCCTCACAGAAACTATAAGAAAATTCAATGTCCAATCACATTAAGTCCACTCGGTCAATGAGTATTTCCTGAGCACCCGCTATTTGTCAAGCTCTCGGCATACACCAGCAAGCCAGCCCGACAGGCCTGTCTGGATGGGCCGTGCTCACTCTAGGCATACACCAGCAAGCCAGGCAGAAAAGCCTGCCTGGATGGACCGCGCTCAAGGGAAATTTGTCAGTCCAGCCCCAGATCTATATCGTGGATGTAATTAGTGACCTTGGTTCTAAGAAGTTAGCCCCTTCCTTCCTTCTCCAGGGGCAGTGTCCACATGTGTTCAGGACTTCTGCCCCACCTCTCAAATCTACAGCCCAACCCAAAGGCTATATGGGATCCTAGAAATTTTACTTTTAAAGGCTGCCCACTCTTACTCTAAAGCAGCCAACAGATAGTAGCAGCTATAATCACAATTAAGGTGAACCGCACACAGCAATTTTGGAGCACTGAGAAATAAATCTGATCTGAGAAGTGAACTGTATATATCACACCCACTGGCCCACCCTGCTTTCTTGAGATTCCTTCTCCCAGGTGTGACATGCTTAAGATTGGGGGAATATTCCATTCCTTTAAAGTTTTCTTTCTTTCTCTTCTTTCAAAACCAGGAATCGCTCTGTCTAATGCAATGACACCCACCAACCACTGTCTCAAAGTCCTGACTTTGCAAGCAGCTTTATAACTGGCGATGAATGGTGTAGCTTCACACTAGGGGACCACACCACAGAATCCTGCTCGGAGGGCTGCGGGCACTGCCCTCCTGAGAGAGCTGCGGTGGGTTTCATTTCCCCTGGTCCCATGCCAAGTCCTGTCCACACACCTCCTCTAAGCACCTCCATCAAAATCAAGGCAGAGAAGCAGCCCATGCAAGACAAATTCCCTCTATCCCCAAATCATAAACCAAATCCTGAAGCTCTGGATTCCTGGGGCAGCCAAGGTCTGTAATCAATCCCAAAGAGACAACAGGCAGGTTTTGGAACAATAACCCACAAACAGATGGATCCTGTCAGGGCTGGAATATCATGACAGTTATCTCCTTTAGAATAGGGGGAGGGAAAGTATGCATTCTTTAAACCATCAAGTGGACCAACACCTCTTTAAAATAACTATTCCACATTACAAGCATTCATTCTTGAGGCAGAGAACTGCAGAGCCAGGTGGGCCTGCTGGTGCTGTGGACAGAAAAGACGGTGAGGCAGGGCGTGGGGGAGGCGCACAGAGGGCAGGGAGCAGACAGGTCAGCAAGCTCTTCCCTCACCGGCACAAAGCTCCATGGAAAACCATGAAATCACCTCTGTGGGATAGGAGACTGCGAGGAGACGCCCTTCGGTGGTCGGATGTGCCAGCGGGCAGCACCTCCCTCCTCTTCGAGATAAGGGGCCCGAGTCCTCCATTTACTGTTTCATTAACGGCTAGGCAAACAAATTCTGGGCCCGCTGTTTTACTCTGCTCAGTGGGGAAGGAAAAAGTGTCACTCTATTGTAATTCCCAACTGGGGGCTTTTTTTTTTTTTTAAACCATCAGATGTTATTTCAAAGTTCAGCAGACATATTCGATTTCCTTCCCTTAATATTTGTTTGACTTACTCTCTGATGGGGACTGGGTGCTTTAGGAAAGCTCCGAGAGGTCAAACCTCATGGCAGCTTCTCTCAGCACCTCTGTGGGCCCGGGCCTGCTGCTCGGGGTCCACTTTCAGCAGCTCGTGCGCAGCGCGGCACTTGAAAACTAGCCTCTTTCCAGGCCCCACGAGTCTGGGTGCAAATCAGTGCAGGCTGGAGACAGCCTAGGCCTAACAGAGGACTCAGGGCTCCTACAGACTGGAGACTGGGAGCCTGAAGTGATGTGGAGAGGACCCTGGGGAGGTCATGCTCTAGGGAGGACAACTCCCTCCGACCCCAGTCTTCCTCGGGTCTCCTGTGAGGGATGCTCTGACTGAGCCTGGTGGGCAGGGACCCTCACAGAACAAGTCACTCCCTCACCCGCGGGTCCTTTCGTTCCATCCCGTTCTCTCGTCTCGAGACAACAATCTCTATAAAGGCAGCTCTTCACGTGAATAAAAGGAAAGGAGAAAGACAGACAGATGTCCTTCCAACGGTCCACACTCTACTGACCTGCAGGGTGGCCAGGCCCAGGAAAGGGACTCCGGGGGGACCTGTCACCCACTCGGATGTAATACACAAGGCTCACAGACAGCTTCCAGTCGCCGGCTTCTTCAGACCCTAAATGGAGAAGTCACCGCAAGTCCCAGACAGCCTTTGGTTTTCAAAAAGCTCAGCTTTCTGGCAGGAAGCTGCTGTATAGCACAGGGAGCTCAGCTTCTTGCTCCATGAGGACCCAGAGGGGTGGAATGGGGTGGGTGGGAGGGAGGCTCTTAGGAGGGTGTGTGTGTGTGTCTGTGTGTGTCTGTGGCTGTTTCATGTTGTTGTGTAGCAGAAACTAACACAACATTACAAAGTAACACAACACTGTAGAGCAATTACATTCCAAAAAAAAAAAAACCAAGCTCAACTTTGGCAGAATGGACCTAGCTATTGTAAAGCTTGAGCACAGACCCAGTACAAATGAATGCTGATCCGGAACTGCTCTAGCCAGGTTTCAGTTTGCCCATGTCCCTGACAGGGACAGGCCTGGCTCGCTGGGATGCCTGAGCAGCCATGTGGACCGACTCCTACACTGGCTCCACAGGACGCTGCTGCTACAGCCCACCATCCAGAGAGGAGCAGGAAACACCCGAGCCCCCAGTACCTCCAGGCAGCCACTGGGTCAGACCACATGCCAAGGGACAGGAACCCGTGGCGCTGGTCCCACTGCAGGCTGTTATCTGCATCTGGGCTCTCCTGTAAGCAGGCTTTGTTTTCTATCCATGCGGGCTCTAAGAACCCAGCTTCTTGGTGCCCTAGGTGAAACCACAGGGTGTCGTGGGGCCTGTTGTAGGGCCCATGGCAGGATAAGACAGGTGGCTCCAAATACCGTAAAGAAGACCCTCCCTGGATTCCCAACAACTCTTGAGCACAATTTCAGATTTAGGACTCTAGGGCTGAAGTCTAGCGAGGAGGACAGCAGTTAATTCCCTGTCGGAAGGATCACAGCCACAGGTCTGTGAGACCCAGCCCAAGATGTGGTGTCTGAGGCCCTGACCCTGCAGGCGGCTCAGAGGGGACGCACAGGAGGACAGAGACAGCCTTTCTTCCTCTTTAAAAAAGTTACCCACCAGCTTTTTAGAAAGGTTTTTATGAAGTAGGTTGTTTCCATCTTTCTGTTCTTCTAGTGAGAAGAGAAAAAGTGGGATAGTTTACTTAGAATCACAGAATATATCATCTCTCACTGGATGAATATATAGAGACCTTTAAAGTTAACTGATTCTATTTAAAATGTAACCGTTAGATACTACAGGCTCAGCTCTGGAATTCTCCAACTAGCCAAGCTCCCTCAACACCAATCAAATCCGAGCCCTAGAGGCACCTGTCTTTCCCTTCTCCCTTTGTTCTTCAACCCAGGTGAACGTTAAGCTACCATGACCATTATCTAACTGGCTTTTCCTGTCTTCAACCTGTCACCTCCAATTCATCCTGTGATCTCACTGCCTAGACCATATACCTCTTTGCAAACCTACAACACCTCTTCACTACCTTCGACTTTTCAGCTGACCTCTTAGCCTGTCCGTCACCTGGCCCTACATGGGTGAACCAAGCCAGCTTCTGATGTCACCCAAACGCAAGCTCTGCCCCCACCACGTCAATCGGTGTACGAGTCCCCCGTGTGACCACACTTACCCAGCGTGTTCTAATGTAGGTGCTTTCCCTCTTGGTGCTTCTACAGTAGGAAAACCCACTTCGAGATGGTTTCATGTCCTCAAGAAAAAAAAAAGTGGGGCCTTCCACACTATTCTGCTGTCTTCTGATTCTTTACCTGCCATCACGTTGTAGAGTTGTGAACAAAATAACACAGATAAATTCTCATAATTTATTAGCACCCAAGCCATTTACCAAGCAGCTACCACCTACGGGATGCAGAGGCAGCAGAGGAAGGGATCAGCACTTTGTGGACCAAACAGCACATGGCTGCTCGTAGTCAACTCTCAGCTCCACGCGAACGACTGACTTTATAACCAGGATTATTAGCCAAGAGTGTTTCACATCTCTAAGGTGAAAAATGTTCAACACTTAAGTGCTACCAATAATTTTTATGGTTGGGAATGAGGATCAAAGTACGAAAGGAAAAATAAATTCCCGGGTTCATACAGCCAGCCAAGTCTGCACGGCTCATTTTCTGCCACATGTTTTAAACGGCCTTTCTGAAAGGCGGGGGAGGGGAGGAGGAACAAGTTGCGTTTTATTTCTCAGCTCTTTAGGTTTGAAATAAAAGCAGACGGACGTGGGGGGCGGAATATCAAACATTCGAGCAACACTATACACTGCTACTGTTCCCGCAGGAGCTCCTTGCAAATGAGTATCACGATACTCAATAGATACTTTCCTGGTAAAATACACAAACAGATAAATAAATTATCCCAGGCTGAAAAGAATTTCCACATCTGGTAGCTCACTAGAGCTTGTCAAACAAGTCAGAAACATGCCGGGCCAGAGAAGATCATTCTTTTGCTCCTGATTTCGGGGCTGGCTAGAGAATGTAACATTTCCCAAAGCTCTTTGCCTTCCAACAGGGAATACGACCCATTTACACAGGCAAGTGACCCCTGTGTTTTCTTCCAATTAAATAAATAATGATACCCAGGCATTAAGTCTTGAATCCAAATGTCTATGTGCTCAAATCACAGACACTGGAAGGAAAAAAAAAAAAAGAGCCTTTCTTACAGGGTCTGGCCCAAGAACTTGCTAGGGTGTCCCTTAAAGGGTTATATTCAAGGTACTTTTAACACCTTAGAGAAGTCACGTAACCTCTTCACACCTCAGTTTTCTCAGCGATAAAGCATGAAGTGACAGAATGGTCTCTAAGGCTCCCTTCCCATTCTGACACCAAGACAGCTTTCTGCCTGGGGTACTATGAATGGTACCCACCACAGGGAGGTTTGGATCCTCTCTGAACCAGGTTGGTGCCTCCAGAAAAGGGATTCCAGAGGTCACGACCGATTTCAAGCTAACAGCCCAGGTAGCAGAGACCTTCCCCCATCGCTGCTCTTTCATCCCTGCATGGGGCTGCTTTCCCTTCTCATAGCTCAGGCAGGGAGTGTGCCATCACCGAGCTGCCTTCAGCTTCTGCTCCAAGCCCCTTAAGCAACCCGCGGAGCCTGGTGCTTTAAAACCATCTCTGTGGAGTCACGCTTCCAGCCCTCCCAAAGCAGCTCTGCTTTAAAATGCCCTCTGGTTGGTGAGAGACATGCTTGTTTGTGAGATTGCCCTGCGGTTTGTGAGAGACTCTGGGGCCTGAGCCTGCGTGTTAGGTCTGAAGAGGGACAGCAGAACCATGATCCAAACAGGCCCCGGTCACCACACTCTTCTCTGAGGCAGTGGCCAGTCCTCCCTTCCATCCTAGCACGCTGCCGGCACCACCTCCAAATACCCCTGGATCCTCAGAGGGAGTCTGACGCTTCCGACGCATAGCTTTGGATACTATTTCACATGAAACCCCACCTGACACGTTCGCCTGACTTCTGATCCCTTAGATTCATGACAGCTGAGGGACTGGGGGAAGTCATCTGGCCTATTTTTCGGCTCCAGGCAGGACTAGTGAAACCACCTTGGACGCTGGAGGGCTGCTGGCTGCCCCTTTCGGAAAAATTCCCATGTGGGAGACGCCTCTGTCTCTGGAGTCACAGTAGGAAAGGTCTGCTGCATGGTTTCCCTTTGATTCCCACATATTAAGCACTGTTTAAACCATTTTTTATTTAAAAGAAGATTGTGATTGTAACTACTACAGAAATGATAAAGGCTACAGACACACACAACCAAACCAAATCAGAAGAGGTGAAGTTGACAATTCTAGAGAAGAATAAAAAATAATCAAACAAAAAATTTTGATTATATTGAAGGTGCCAATGTACCTAACCTTACCTACTAAGGTCATTAAATCTTCAGCTGCAGAATGTCTACTCTTTTTAGGGGCCTACGGAACATTTACCAAAACAGACCTTTAACTGAGCCATAGAGTCTCAATAAATTTCAAAACAATGAAATCATATGCAGTACATTTTCTGACCACAGTGGAACCAAATCAGGAATCAATAAGAAAAACATAATTTTTAAACTGACAAAATTATGCAATATATTAATGCTTTCATGGGTCAAAGAAGATATTATAATAGAAATTAGAAAATATTTTAAATTTGATAATAAAAATAGAACAAGTCAAAACTTGGAACGGTACCTAAAGCCCTAATTAAGGAGAAATTTACAGCTTGAAATGCAAATATTAGAAAAATGAATATTGAGATCACTGATCTAAACTATCAAGTCAAAAGTTTAGAAAAGTAACAGCAACTTAAAGAAAAGAATAGTTAACAAATATAAAACAAGTAAACACTAAAGAGAAGTGTATAACAAAATCAAAAGTTAATTCTTTGCAAAGAATATGACATTGACATTCCTTCACCAAGGCCGATCAAGAAAAGGAGAGAAAATGAAAATTATCAAGAATGAAAAAAAACACATCATTTCAAAATCTATAGAATTTATAAACAATAACAAGATAATGCTATGGATGATTTTATAGCAATGCATTTCACAATTTAGATGAAATGAACAGAGTCCTGGAAAACACAACTTAAAAAAACCAACACAAGAAGAAATACAGAGTCTGAATAGTACTAGAGCCATCGAAGAAACTGGGTCTGTAATAAACCTGCTAGAGTGCTGGCTGAGAACAGAGGGACGGGAGATGGGTAGCTGCTCAGGACCAAGCTGCCGAAGCAAGAAAACAGCAGCCATGAACCTTTCTTCTTTCCTTATGCACCAGACTCCATGGACGGTGGCCCCCCAGGCTCCTCCATCCACGGGATTCTCCAGGCAAGAATGCTGGAGTGGGTTGCCATTTCCTTCTCCAGGGGATCTTCCCGACCCAAGGATCGAACCCGAGTCTCCTGCATTGCAGGCAGATGCTTTACCGTCTGCGCCACAGGGAAGCCCCATTCCGTATGCACATACATCCCAATTTATTTGTCTCCTCTTCTCTTCCAATGACTACTTGATACAAGAATTACTGCCAGGATTTACTTGGTACACACAAGGTACATACTTTACACAACGTATTCTTTGGATTTCTGTGGTTTCCTCAGCTTCTTGAGTCTATAAATTTAATGACCTTACAGACGAATTTTGCAAGCTTTCAGCCATCATTTCGCCAAATGTTTTTTCTGCCCCACATTTCTTCTCCTCTCCTGCGACTCTGATGACATGAATGTTATATCTTTTATGACTGTCCCACCAGTCCCTGAGTGTCTGTCCGTTTTTTGGTTTTTTTTCCAATCTATTTTCTCTGTGCTATTTAGAATGGATACTTCCTATTGTTTCATCCTCAAGTTCACCAATTCTTTCCTGTTATTTTCATTCACTGATTGAACCCATCAAGTTTTAAATTTTGGTTACTGAAATTTTCAGTACTGAAATGACCATCTGGTTTTTCTTTATATCTTCTGTTTCTTTGCTGAAAGTGGAAACTTTCTATTTTTCCACTTAACAGTGCTCATAATTGCTTATTATAGGATTCTTTTTTAAACAGCGGTTTTAATATCCTGGTCAAGAATTCCACCATCTGTGTCACCTTGGTGTTGGCAACTATTGATTATCTTTTCTCAGTAAGGTTGCAATTGCCCTGGTTCTTTGTATGAAGAGCAATGTTGGATTTTTTCCTGAACATGTTGAGTGTTACTATGCAATGCTGCTGCCCTGTACGTGTTCAACTTTAGCACGGAGTTTAGGTTAAGAATGCATGTCCGGATCCACTTCTGTGGGCTGTGGGCTGAATATCAATTTAATTTTCAAAGACTATATTGGGGCTATTCTGGTCTACCCAACTTGCATGCTACCCAGGGGCCACTCTGGATCCTGGACAGTATTCTACACCATAGTTTATTTCTCATAGCTTTTCTTGTGTTGGTTCTGGTCAGTTTCATGCATGGGCTGCTTTGAAGGGAGAGGAGCACCACTGTGCTCAGAACTTCACACACAGATTTAAAGAACCCCTCCCTAATGCAACCTTCCCTCCACTCTAGCTGGGAAGGGATGCGATGCTGCCTCTTGCTGTCTGCTTGTCTGGTGCAGGCTGGGGACGGCAGACTGGAATCCCCCCCAACAGTCTCTGCAGCTGCCTCTTCGCTGACATTCGCTTCATGGAGGACATGGATGGTCAGGTGGGCTCCATTCACAGTCCCCAGAGTGGACAGGGGGCAGGGCAGGAGCGCCATCTCTGCTCCTGTCTCCAGTTAGTGCAGGATGGGGATGGACGGCAGGGCTCTGTAGACAGTCTCCATAACCACAGCCTCTAGCTGGCAGGGGGACATAGGGCTTCTTTAGTGGCGTTTGCCTGACGTAAAGCGGGTATGGTCAGAAGGGTTCCATCTGCCTCTCTGCCTTCTTCCCAGCCCTTACAAGAGAAAGTGGGGGATGGTTGTCTGTATGTTTGTTTAGCGTGTTACCTGTCCCTGTGCCATAGCCATCTCTAGCTCTGAGGCTAAGGTATATGAGAAGCAGCAAGAAATGGAGGAAGAAAGGAAGGGGAAAAAAAATCCAAGGGAACTGCTGGAACATCTCTTAAGTCCTGAGGATCCTAACCAGTCCGTCTTTCTTTTCCAGAAATAGGGTGGGATGTACTTGCTCAATCTTGTCCAGAATTGGAAGCCTGGAATTTATTCATTAAGTTATAAAATATTAAGGAGACCTGTGACTAAGTTAGAGAAGGAATTCATAATTACACAGACATTGATATTTATGACCATTGGGCTTTGTTACTCCCCTTCTGGGGAGGGAACGTGAGGCCTCTCTCTGCATAAAGGATAGTTAAATCTTCTCAGTGAAAGAACAAATTTTCTGCTGCATGGAAGTACCAATACGCGTAGAAAGGTGTGTATGGGGGCTGTGGAGTAGCCGAAGGGGTGGTGGACTTGCAAGTCCTAGACCCTAAATTCTACCCTGTGATGTGGGGGCTGAGACTCAGCAAATATCTCACCTTTGCTAGGTGACTTCCTGTTAGGTTCTGTCGAAAGAGGCACCAGATAGAAAACTGGAGAAAAGGAGAAGGAAATTACTTCTGTTTTGCCTGCTTTTCCCCGACAGTGTGGCATTTCATCCATGTCGGCAGGTGGTTCTAACCTCTCCTGGCAGAACCAACTTCATCTTGACCTCTTGGAATTACCAGCAATAGCAGCCAGTGGCCCCACCCCCCTCAGAGGTCTAAGGCCCAGCCCTGGCAGGAAGGGAGTGGGATGCGGTGTCTCTTCCATGCTTCTAGGTTCTGACAACCCCATCCTCTTCCCTCTTTTCCTTTTCTTCTCCCATCCTAGGGGTGGTGGATACACTCTGGAATTGTTAACTCTTTGTACTTTCAGTATTCACTTTCTGCCTTCTCAACTCTCTAACACCTTATATTAGAAATTTTCATACATTAAATCCATTCTATTGAAACCATTACTATAGATTCTGTTTTCCTGACTATATGGATTCTTTGTGAATATTAAAATATGAAACAAGCATTGCGACTCCGCCACCATGTTCAAGGCGTGCCTGGTCCAGGGCTCCATCTTGAAGAAAGTGCTGGAGGCGCTTAAGGATCTCATCAACGAGGCCTGCTGGGACATCAGCTCAAGTGGCGTGAACCTGCAGAGCATGGACTCGTCTCATGTCTCCTTGGTGCAGCTAACCCTTCGCTCCGAGGGCTTCGACACTTACTGCTGCGACCGTAACTTGGCCATGGGCGTGAACCTCACCAGCATGTCCAAAATACTAAAATGTGCTGGCAATGAAGACATCATTACCTTAAGGGCTGAAGATAACGCGGACACCTTGGCACTAGTATTTGAAGCTCCAAATCAGGAAAAGGTTTCAGACTATGAAATGAAGTTAATGGATTTAGATGTTGAACAGCTTGGAATTCCAGAACAAGAGTATAGCTGTGTAGTAAAGATGCCTTCTGGTGAATTTGCACGTATATGCCGAGATCTCAGTCATATTGGAGATGCTGGTGTAATTTCCTGTGCTAAAGATGGAGTGAAATTTTCTGCAAGTGGAGAACTTGGAAATGGAAATATTAAGTTGTCACAGACGAGTAATGTTGATAAAGAGGAGGAAGCTGTTACCATAGAGATGAATGAACCAGTTCAGCTAACTTTTGCACTGAGGTACCTGAACTTCTTTACAAAAGCCACTCCACTGTCTCCTACAGTAACACTCAGTATGTCTGCAGATGTACCTCTTGTTGTAGAGTATAAAATTGCTGATATGGGACATTTAAAGTACTATTTGGCTCCCAAGATCGAGGATGAAGAAGGATCTTAGACATTCTTAAAATTCAAAGAAATAAAACTAAGCTCTTTGAGAACTGCTTCTGAGATGCCAGCACACACTTAAGTCTTTTTTGTCTTTGTACTTCCGAGTACATATGTAGATACTGTTTTCTGTAAATAACTATTTTTTCTCCATTCTCTACAACTTGTTTAAAGAAAAGTGCAAAGTCAAATCTGGTCTTGTTAACTGAGTAATACTTCTGCCTTACCTAGGAATAATCCTTATAGTTTTTATAAACGAAAGAGTTTTGACTCTAAATGTGTTTTAAGTATCGTTTTCAATTTAAATAAAAGTCATTTGAATTTAAAAAAAAATAAAATAAAATATGAAACAAAATGTTCAGGTGTTTTTACCTTCACTAAAAAGAGGTTCCAAACAAACAGGTCTGAGTGGCACAGAGGCAAAAATGGGACAGTTACACAATTACATCTTTACAGCTGGCATGGTAGGGGGAAAACAGCACTGATCTGAATTACACGCCCTTATTGCTGTGACTCACTAACTCAGTGATACTTAGTTGTTTAGTCACTGAGTTGTGTCCAGCTCTTGGAGACCCCAGAGATTGTAGCACGCCAGGCTCCTCGGTCCTCCACTGTCTCCCAGAGTTTGCTCAAACTCATGTCCATTGAGTCATGTCCATCCTCTGCCTCCACAGAAATATGTGAAATATATATATATATCTCCACATCTTTATCCACTCCCCCGACGATGGACATTTAGGTTGCTTCCATGTCTTGGCTATTGTAAACAGTGCTGCAATGAATGCATGGACCCTTTCAGACCATGTTTTTCCCCAGATGCATGCCCAGGAGTAGGATTGCCGGATCATGGGTAGCTCTAGTTTTAGTTTTTAAGGAGCCTCTATACTGTCCTCCATAATGGTTGCACCAGTTTACATTCCCACCAGCAGTGTAGGAGGCTTCCCTCTCTCCATACCTTCCCCAGCACTTATCGCTTGCCGATTTTTTTCATGAGGCCATTCTGACCAATGTGAAGTGACACCTCACCGTAGTTTTGATTTGGGTTTCTCTAGTGATGTTCGGATTACTTAGTTATGTTGAGCATGTTCTTATGTGCCTCTTGAGCATCTGTACATCTCCTCTGGAGAAATGTCTGCTTAGATCTTCTGCCCACCCTTTTGACTGAGTTGTTTTTTTGACATTGAAGTGCATGAGCTGTTTGTATATTCTGGAGATCAATCCCTTGTTGGTCACTTTGTTTGCAAATATTTTCTCTCATTCTGTGGATTGTCTTTTTGTTTTGTTTACGGTTTCCTTTGCTGTGCAAAAGCTTTTAAGTTTAATTAAGTCCAATTTGTTTATTTTTGTTTTTATTTTCATTACTCGAGGCAGTGGATTGAAAAAGATCTTGCAGTGATTTATGTCAGAGAGAGTTCTGCCTATGTCTTCCTCTAGGAGTTTTGTAGTATCCAGGCTTCAATTTAGGTCTTTAATCCATTCTGAGCTTATTTTTGAGTATGGTGTTAGGGAATGTTCTAACTTCAGTCTTTTACATGTGGCAGTCCGGTTTTCCCAGCACCACTTACTGCAGAGCTTGTCTTTTCTCCATTGTATATTTTGCCTCCTTTGTCATAGATTAGGTGACCATAGGTTCATGGATTATCTCTGGACTTTCTATTCTGTTCAACTGACCCATATTTGTTTTTGTGCCAGTACCATATTGTTTTGATGACCATCTCTTTGTAGTGTAGTCTGAAGTCAGGGAGCTTGATTCTTCCAGCTCCATTCTTCTTAAGATTGCTTCGGCTATTTGGGATCTTTTGGGTTTCCATACCAATTGTAAAAATTTTTGTTCTAATTCTGTGAAAAATACTACTGGTGATTTGATAGGAATTGCACTGACTCTGTTGACTGCTTTTAGCAGAACAGTCATTTTCACAATATTCTTTTTCCAATCCAAGAACACCGTATCTCTCTCCATCTGTTGGTGTCATCTTTTATTTCTTTCAAGAGTACCTTATCGTTTCCTAAGTACAGGTCTCCCACTTCCTTTGGTAGGTTTATTCTGAGGTATTTATTCTTTTTGATGTGATGGCAAATGGGATTGTTTCCTTAATTTCTCTTTCTGATCTTCTGTTGTTAGTGCATAGGAATTCAAGAGATTTCTATGTATTAATTTTGTATCCAGCAACTTTACCAAATTCATTGATGAGCTCTAGTTTTCTGGCAGTCATCTTTCAGAATTCTCCAGGCAAGAATACTGGAGTGCGACACCATGGACTGTAGCCTACCAGGCTCTGAGGAGCCTCTCAGTCCATGGAATTTTCCAGGTAAGAGTACTGGAGTGGATTGCCATTTCCTTCTCCAGGGGATCTTCCCAACCCAGGGACTGAACCCAGGTCTCCTGTGTTGTAGGCAGATTCTTAACCATCTGAGCCACCAGGGAAGCCCTTCTTTGTTGTAATACTCTTTAAATGCCTGTAAGATCTATAATGGCAACCTTTCCTTAATTCCTTTTCATTCCTAATAATGATAAGTTGTGTTCCTTTGTTTTGAATGGTTTGGCTAGGGATTTTTCTATTTTGTTAATTTTTTCAAAAAGTCAATTTTGGGGTCTATTAGTTTTCTGTTCTGTTTTCTAGCTTGTTGATTTTATTAGCATTTATCTTTATCCTTTCCTTCTACTTGCTCTGAGTTTAACTTACCTCTTCTTTTTCTAGCTCCTTAAAATAGAACAAACTTTAGGTGACTGCTTTTAACCTTTTCTTCCTTCCTATTATATGCATTTACTTGTTATAAATTTCCCCTAAGAACTGCTTTAGCTGCATCCCACAATTTTTCTCCAGGATTGGAAAACAATTTACTTACAATAAAATCAGCAGTTCACAGTCTGTGTTGATAAAAGCACACAGTCATCTAACCATCATCACGATCATAACAGAACATTTCCATCCTGAAAAGTCCCTTCTGCTCATTAGCTGTCAGGTCTGCCCTCACCCCTGGCAACATAGTTTTTCCTAGAATTTTATGCGCAGAGCATGTCAGTAAGTGGTCTTTTGCACGTGGCTTCATTCTCCCAGTATAACAATTCTGAGATTTATCCATGTTGCTGGATATATCAGGAGTTTATTTCTTTTTATTGCAGAATGATATTGCACAGCATAGATATTCCATATTGTTTCTCCATTTGCAAGTTGACGTACCTAGGTTTTCTATATTATGAGTGAGGCTATGAATTTCTTTTGGAATCTGGGTCATAGAAAAGTGAAACTTTTTTTTTTTTAACTTTATGAGAATCTGCTAAACATTTTTCCAAACTGATTATACCATTTCACATTTTTACCAACAATGTATGAGAGTTCTAAGTTGCTCCACAATCTAACCAACGTGTGGCACTGCCAGTATTTCAATTTTATTTAGTCATACTAGTGGGTAGGCTGCAGTCCATGGGGTCCCTAGGAGTCAGACACGACTGAGGGCCTTCACTTTCACTTTTCACTTTCATGCATTGGAGAAGGAAACGGCAACCCACTCCAGTGTTCTTGCCTGGAGAATCGCAGGGATGGGGGAGCCTGGTGGGCTGCCGTCTATGGGGTAGCACAGGGTCGGACACGACTGAAGTGACTCAGCAGCAGCAGTGGGTATATAGTGTTAAGTCAATGTGCTTTTACTGTAGAATTGCCCAATGATTATGAGGTGGAGAGTTTTTCCATATGTTAGTCTATACCTCTATATTTTCTTTTATGAAGTAACTGCTCAAATCTTTAATTGACTTGTTTTCTCATTACAGAGGTGTGAATAGTTCTTTATATATACTGAAAATATTTTTCCCAGTCTATAAATTGCCTTTTTATTTTCTTAGAATGTCTTTTTAAGTGTTGCTAATTTTGATGAAATCCAATGATTTCTTTTATAGATTATGTTATTTGTCTCTTACTTTAAAAAAAAATCATTGCTTAGCTCAGGCACACTGGAACTTTTTTCACTGTTACCTTGAAGAAGTTTTTATAATTTTAGTTCTTGTATTTAGGACAAGATCTATTCTGAACTGACATATGGATATCAAATTGCTCCAGCACTATGTAGTGAAAAGCCAATTCCACCTCTCCTGAATTGACTTGGGTCTTTTGCAGAAAACTGACTGACCACACATGTAGTCTATTTCTAGACTCTTTATATTCTGTTTCATTGATCTACACGTCTAAGTTTACACCAATACCACAGAGTCTTGATTACGTTAGCTTTCTATGTCTTAAAATAAGGCAGTCTTATAATTTTGTCCTTCTTTCTTAAAACTGCTTTGGCTTTTTCAGGTCCATTGTGTTTCCATTTCAATTTTAGAACCGCTGTCAATTTCAATTTTTTTAAAAAGCCTTCTGGGATTTTGACTGTGCTTGCTTTGAATCTATAAATCAGTTTGGGGAGAACTTACCCCTTAATAATAGTGAATCTTCGGATCCAGATGTATGATACATCTTTCCATTTATGAAGCTGTTCAAGTTCTTTGAGCAATGTTTTATAGCTTTCATTGAACCAATGGGGCACACATTTTACTCAGTTTTTCAGGTTGACTTGCCCTACCCTTCTCCATGCAGCCAGTGATCTTCCAATCACTGAAGATTTAGTTTGTGTTTCCTATAAGTGGAATCATAAAATATGTTCTCTTTTTCACCTTGCTTCATTCACTCAGCATAATTATTTTTAAATATATCTATGTTGTATGTATCAATAGCTCATCTACTTATTACTAAGTAGTACTCTACTGTGTGGATACACTACAGTTAGTTTATTCATTTAACTTCTGATAAGATTTTTTTTCCTCCAGTTTTTTGCTTTTACAAATAAACACTGCAAGTACAAACACTAAAACTTACATTAGCGTACAAGTATTTATGTATACATATGCTCTCATTTCTCTAGGGTAAATCTCTGTGGGAAGAACAGTGGGGTCACATTGTAGATTTACATTCAATGTTTTAAACACCAAACTGTTTTCTAAAATGGTTGCATCTAGGTTATGGACCACAGTAAAGTGGAAAGGCATGCGGGCCAGAATAATCTGTCTCCTATCTTTCATGTGCATGCTGGTAGTGAAAATTTGTTCATTTATCAAATATTACTAACTGCTGAATGGATTGAGCTGGGTTAGGCACAGAGGATGCAGCAATGAATAAGACGGCCATATTTCTGTCCCTATGGGGCTTACATTCTAGAAGAAAAGCAGACACTAAACAACATACTTCACAATTATTTGCTTACAAAGAGGTTGAGTGCTCTAGTCTGGAGACTTTCTGAAAGCTTCTTTTGATCTGAGTGCTGAAGGATGAAAAACAGTCAACAAGATAAATATAATCCTAACACACAGTGATAACTGTGACAAAGAAGTAGTTCTGGGCTCCCACATAACCCCCCTAGGACATAAATTTTTATTAACTGATTTGTTTATTCTCTTAATCCATCAAGTCTACATGAAAATAATCCCAGGCTTTGGCATAAAAAACAGGATTGGGAGTACCATCCTCTTCTGTCTTCTGATTTTAAACACAGAACTAGGTACCCTCCCCGGAAGAGAACTGTCCCTTCTGAATGATGAAAACAACCACAAACCCTCCCCATGAATCACTGGATCACGAGAAGGCTGGCAGCAGTTGTGGTAGAGCAGCTGATGAAGCGTCTCATGAAGAGCAGAGCACGCGGCCCACCAGCCAGCACATGCACTTACTAAGCGCGGCCCGTGCAGTGGCGCTACACAGCCTTATCTACTGTACACGACAACCCAGTGAAGCAGACGCTGTCAGCACCATCCTGTGCCAGAACAAACTACAACCCAGAGAGATTACATGAGTCAGCCATGGTGACAGAATGGAAACTTGGGTCCAGTACGAACTGTCTTCATACTATTAATTATTATGCAAGAGATAACTTTACAACAGCGCCCTAAAGCACCAGTGGTAGGGATGCCTGAGCAATAAGTTTGTTTTCTTTAGTACCGAGGTAATTCAGTGATGGACAAGTGATAGAGAGATGGTTCTGAGGACTACTTTTGAGGACCAGTAGTCTCTGACATGGTAAAATCCTCAAGGAAGACAACAGTGTTACCCAAACTTGGATTCAGATCCCAACTCTTCCACTTATTTAGCTGTGTGACTGTAGGCAAGTCATCTCGTCTTGCTTAGTCTCAGTAAAGAAAGGAAAACACAACAACAACAAAACCCAATAACTGCCTAGGAGGTTTGGGAAAAGATTATTCAGTTCAGTTCAGTTCAGTCACTCAGTCATGTCCGACTCTTTGCGACCCCACGAACCGCAGCACACCAGGCTTCCCTGACCATCACCAACTCCTGGAGTTTACCCAGACTCATGGCCATGGAGTCAGTGATGCCAACCAATGATCTCATCCTCTGTTGTCCCCTTCTCCTCACGCCCTCCATCTTTCCCAGCATCAGGGTCTTTTCAAATGAGTCAGCTAAGTCAGCTATTCTCATCAGGTGGCCAAAGTATTGGAGTTTCAGCTTCAGCATCAGTCCTTCCAGTGAACACCCAAGACTGGTCTCCACTGGTGTATGTAAACACCCATAAGCAAACTGGTAGCAACATAGTAAGCAACACATAGATGGTAGTCAGGGAAGTTATTCCTTTCTTAGCATCTGGAGAAGACCCCCCCATTACTAGAGATGAAGGGTGTCCCTGCCCCCTACCTCTTGATACACAATTGACTTCTTCAGAGATAACATGGAGTAAACACAAGGCATCAGGGGAAAAAGATGAAGATTTAAGCTCAGTCCCTCTGGGTTTCGCACTTCCTCTCATCAATACATTTTTTGTCTCCTTAAATGAACTCAAGGCTGAAAGAGATTTCAGGCTGCAATATTTCTGAGATCCCAAGATCTTAAGCCATGGTTGAAAGGAATTCATCCAGGGTACCCTTCTTTCATTAGACTTCATTTAGACCAACTGCAAATAGCAAAGAGGCAAGTACTCTATCCACTCTTTCCTCATTTGAAATGTTCCCATTTCCTACCTTCCTTTTACCACAAAAACAAACACATGGATATAGTTTGAAGCCATTATGTGCAATGGAGAGAGAGAGAAAACACTGGCAGGAAAAGAACCAGGTCTGTTTGCTATGAGTTGGCTAGAGAAATAAGTAATTTGCTTTCTTTTAAAAAAGGGAATGAGAGTGTATGAAAAATCACCCAACACCCTAGGTGTGATGATAGGAAACACATCTCTATAAATGGAAATAAACCCGCCTTTCACTGGCCAGTAATGATATCGACCAGGGTATTCACATATCAGCCTGTTTCACAGCAATTTCTTTTATACTCAATGGATATATAAATATATTTTATATATAATATACATTATATATAATTATAAAATGTTGAGCTTAAAGCTCAATGTTCAGAAAACAAAGATCGTGACATCTGTTCCCATCAATTCATGGCAAATAGATGGAGAAACAGTGGCAGACTTTATTGTTCTGGGCTCCAAAATCACTGCAGATGGTGACTGCAGCCATGAAATTACAAGATACTTGCTCCTTGGAAAAAAAGTTATGACCAACCTAGACAGCATATTAAAAAGCAGAGACAATATCTTGTCAACAAAGGTCCGTCTAGTCAAAGCTATGGTTTTTCCAGTGGTCATGTATAGATGTGAGAGTTGGACTACAAAGAAAGCTGAATGCCAAAGAATTGATGCTTTTGAACTGTGGTGTTGGAGAAGACTCTTGAGAGTCCCTTGGACTGCAAGGAGATCCAACCAGTCCATCCTAAAGGAAATCAGTCCTGGGTGTTCATTGGAAGGACTGATTTTGAAGCTGAAACTCCAATACTTTGGCCACCTGATGTGAAGAGCTGATGCATTTGAAAAGACCCTGATGCTGGGAAAGATTGAGGGCAGGAGGAGACGGGGATGACAGAGGATGAGATGGTTGGATGGCATCACTGACTCAATGGAAAGGAGTCTGAGTAAGCTCCAGGAGTTGGTGATGGACAGGGAGGCTTGGCATGCTACAATCCATGGGGTCACAAAGAGTCAGACACGACTGAGCGACTGAACTGATATATAGTTATTTATATATAATATGCACTATATATAATTATTTTTATAGATTTCCATATATGTTAAATTATTTATATCTATATATAAAAAGGGCTTCCCTGGTGGCTCAGAGGGTAAAGTGTTTGCCTGCAATGTGGAAGACCTGGGTTCAATCCCTCAGTTGGGAAAATCCCCTGGAGACAGAAATGGCAGTCCATTCCAGTACTCTTGCCTGAAAAATTCCATGGACGTAGGAGCCTGGCAAGCTACAGTCCGTGGGATTACACCTGGGGGAATATGAGCTTTTAATTTTGGGTGCTGGTGGTCACAGGGGGGATTCCTGTTTCTTCCCTTTAAAACCCACTTTTAGTGGACATTGAATTTCCAAATACATGAGGTTTTCTAAAGTATCTTTGATATTAATTTCCTATTTAAATGCTTTCTTCTCTGCAATAATTGCATTGTTTTTCAGTCTTCTAA
The DNA here is from genome assembly GCA_006410935.1 of Redunca redunca. Classification (NCBI taxonomy): domain Eukaryota; kingdom Metazoa; phylum Chordata; class Mammalia; order Artiodactyla; family Bovidae; genus Redunca; species Redunca redunca. Next base: position 64,386 of record SJYQ01000634.1, read on the forward strand.
CTTTACTGAGGCTTTTAATGGCTAAATCAAAGATACCTCTTGGTAAATGTCATACTGCACTGGAAAATAGGTGAGTTACTTTCATATCTTTAAAAATATGATTTCTAACATAATTCCACAGTGGTAAGAGAACAGACTCTCTGATTTCCATACCTTTAGACCACGAGATTTTTGCATCTTGTTTTATGTGCCTGGCTATGTTCCAGTGTCTCCTAGATTACAGTCTATGGGAACTTGAACAGAATTTGTATCCTATTATTGTGTGAAAAGTTGTATGAGTCTTAATTATGCTGAATTGGTTCATGGTGCCTTTCGGGTCTATCATATCTTTCTACTTTTCTGCATATTCATTCTATTAATTTTTGAAAGTCTGATATTGAAACTCCAACTAAAATTCTTAATTTACCTATTTTTAAAAAGAACTGTAATATATAGCAGAACTATATGTAACTTTGTTCTGTATTTTCCAAGTCTCCTATAAATGTGTTATCTTACTTTGATAATTTAAAAAACAAGAAAAAAATCCACTTTTAAGGCTTAGAAAATAAATTTCTATAACACATGTACCAAATATGGCTTCATTAAATAAAGTTTCAGGATTTCTTGGAACCTCAAATTTAACAGATCCTGAGTCAACTAAAGAAGATGGTTACCTCTCTCCCCAAAGCAGGATGACTACTGGGGATAAATTCCCCCACTTTCCCTTGTGCCGGCTGTGGCTAACTGATGTGCACACCCTGTTTTGGTTGGCTCTGATACCCCCAATTCGCCCCCACAGCCCCAGGCCTCTGCCTGTCCCCATCACGCATCTCGCGGACATCCTCCCTGACAGGACGCATCAATTCCTAGTGCTTTTCACCAGGCCTCGGCTCTGGCACTTTCCCCTGGGGAGACCTTTCCTGGTCTCCATACTTAACCCTTGAACCCGTCCTAATCCATCAGCCTCACTGAATGAACGGTGATAGAGAATGCTTCTCCCCGAAGACAGGCAGCCAGCCTCTGCACTTAAAACTCAGAAAGCAAACCATCCGCGGGGTCTGCTTTCTGTCTGTCAGTGTCGCCAGCTTCTTCACTTACTGATGTTTTTATTGTGGCCGGGCCCAGCTGCTTGAGTCTAGGCAGTGCTCTTCACGGAGACATCAGTAAAGGGCTTGTTAAATCTCATAGATGCTCTTTTGAAAACATCCCCTGGGACTCTCCTTGGGAGTTCCCCAAACTGGCAGACAGCGCAATTGTCATTTTGGAATAGGGGTTCCCCGAAGCTCTAAAGAACAGCTTTGTGACCCACACTCCCAAGCACGGTTTTTGGGTACTACTACAAATCACAACTTCAGAGAATGAAATATAACCCTCTGTATTAGAAAAGACAAGCAATAATGGGCAATAAATATTAAATACGAAAACTCACTGTTTGAGACCTCCTTACCTCATAACCGAACTGCAGTTCATCAGAGGTCAGCATGATGATATCATCATCAATAGCCAGGACGGCCTCTGTCTCGATTTCATCGTAAGGGAAGAAGCGGTTACTCAACTTGTTTTCAGCTGTTCTCACAACTTTTAATGGAACCCGGATTTTGGGCCACAGAGAATCTGGAAATAGGAAGAAAAAAAAAAAAACAAGGTATTTATGACTCTTCTAACTTCTTTGAAAAGATAAACTGGTAAAAGCCGTGTCTCACAAATAAGACAGAAGCAGCAACTCAAAGCTGTGACTCTCACGAAATCCACAGGCACAGGGCTTCCCCGGTAGCTCAGTGGTGAAGAATCAGCCTGCCAATGCACGAGATGTGGGTTCAATCCCTGATCCAGGAAGATCCCACATGCCAAGGAGCAGGTGAGCCCATGGGCCACAACTACTGAGCTGGGCTTCTAGAGCCCGGGAGCCCCAACTACTGGGCTCACGCGATGCAACTACTGAAGTCCTATGCGCCCTGGAGCCCACGCTCGGAAACAAGAGAAGCCACCGGAAGGAGAAGCCCTCGCATGCAACTAGAGAGTAGCCCCCACTCTCCATAACTGCAGAAAAAGGCCGTATAGCAACGAAGACCCAGCACAGCCAAAAATAAATAAATACGAATGTGGGGAAAAAAACAAAAACCACACACACAACAATAGGAGGGCATTCTTAAAGATGGGTTTTTATAATATATTATAAATATTTCTCTTCTCTCTCCATCCTTACAACACTGCTGCTGCTCAATGCTGTCTTAACCAGAATCCACAAACAGGCTCCAAGTCACAACTGAGAGGCGGG
>SJYQ01000634.1:67330-191721 GCA_006410935.1 Redunca redunca
TTCCTTCATATATATATATATGAAGGAAGATATTCTTCATATATATATATATGAAGAAGATATTCCTTCATATATATATATATGAAGGAAGATATTCCTTAAGTTCTAAATAAGCCTAGAGTCTAAAACTCCTGGTGACTCAGATTGTAAAGAGTTTTCCTGCAATGCAGGAGACCCAGGTTCGATCCCTGGGTCGAAAATATCCCCTGGAGAAGGGAATGGCTACCCATTCCAGTATTCTTGCCTGGAGAATTCAATGGACAGAGGAGCCTGACAGGCTATAGTCCATGGGGTCACAAAAAGTCAGACGCAACTGAGCTACTAACACTTTCACAGCCTGAAAAAGCTTAGGGCCTAAAAATGTATTCAACTCCAAAAAAAAAGCATGTTTGGGAAAGGACTGGAGACCAAAGAAATGATCCAATGGGTCAGTGCCTTTTAATCAATAATCAACCTGGTCCAGAATGACATAATCAAAAACTGTCTTCAGAATAAATGGATAGGCACAGGGCTAAGAGACTGGAGACCTGAGTTCTGCATTACCCATGGGGTTCTTAGGCAGGTCCCTTCTTCTCAGGGTAAGAATAAGTGGAGAGAGAGAAGGGAACCTTCGTTAAGCAACCAGTATACGCCAGATACTTTATAGGTGCACTGTCATTCATCCTCCTGACAACTCTACGGAGCAGAAATTATTTACAAAGTAGGATTCACAAGGCTCAGAGAGGTTAAATACATTGGCTGGGGTTAGGGCTAAATGATATAGCTAGTATTTGAATCTAAGTCTGTTTAACATCAAAGACCAACTAAGACCTGCACCATTTATTGCAGCTTGAAAATGTCATGTTTCTCTGGATCTGGAACAAAAACAATCATCCTTATTCTTCTCTGCTTCCCATTCCCTCTTCCAGTTAAGTCAAAGAAATCCCTGTCATAAATCCAAATCCTTAGAAAACATGAATAAATTGTAATACCTAAAAGTGAAGGAAGTTATAGCTCTAACTAGATCAGTTGTTATCTTTAGATCAGTGGTTCTCAAATGGTGTCGGGATTCCTTTGTGCTCTTAAAAACTGTTGAGATCCCGAAAGAGGTTTTATTTATGTGGGACACACACACAATTTATTATATTCTGAATGAAAACCAAGGGAACTTTAAAACCCCAGGACACATAAGCACACACTCCATCAGCCAGTAGAGTGGTGATGTCATCCCATGTTGGGCAGCCCCTGGAAAACCCCATTATGCACATGTGAAAAATATAAGCGTGGGAAAGCAGGGTGACTCAGCATTCTCAGAGGAAGAATTTCAGCCTCACCAACCCCGTGGAAGGACCTCAGGGATGCTCCGAAGTCCCTGGACTGTCTGTGTACGAGACCTTGTATTTGGATTTGGGTATTGCAATAGAGCTGCCCAGCGTGGCTCAGACGATAATCTGCCTGCAATGCAGGAGACCAGGGTTCAATCCCTGGTTCGGGAAGATTCCCTGGAGAAGGGAATGGCCACCCACTCCAGAATCCTTGCCTGGGGAATTCCACAGGCAGAGGAGCCCGGAGGACTACAGGCCGTGGGGTTGCAAAGAGTGAGACACGGCTGAGGGACCAGCACACAAACGCTTACAACAGAAGAGCCAGCACACTGGGAGAGAGGAGGAGTTGACGAGGACGATCCAGGTCCTCGGATCCAGGACCTCTTCAAACTGAATATGCCAGTTGTCACGCACTGCCTCTCAGCTTCAAATTCACCCTTCATTCCCTGGAGGTGATACTCGCAGCCAGCTCCATCACCGTCTTCCCTTTGCCTGCTGACAGGACGTTAACCTTTATCAGCAGCGGGTGCTGGAGGGACGCTGGGAGGTAAGGGGCTTTGCTGCCCGATTCAGGTGTGCCTTTTTTACCTGCTCCTTTGGTACCTGGCCAGCAGGCAGGCAGCAGCACCCCTCTCCAGCACGTGTAAGTGGTACCCCCAAGGGAGGCTCCCAGCAGGTTCTACAGACAATCCAACAGGCTCCCCAAGGTGTCTGACAGACAGCTCCTCTGCAGGCAGTTTCCTGGCAAGTTCTGTGATTCCTTCAGCAGCAACGCAGCTGAGGTTCTGCCCTCGGGTGGTTCCTCAGGAACTGAAGCCCTCGCCAGTACCCCCACTGAGTCCAATAACAGCCCGCGGAAGGCTTCCTGTTGAATTCCGTGGGTATCCAAAGGGACTGCTGGTTTCCCATTTGCCAGCCTCAGCCTGTGACTCCTGAGCAGCTCCACCATGCAGTGGGTCTGAATCTCAGACCCAGCTGGGGGAGGCGCTCTCAATCCCCAGGCTGATTTCCTATAATCCCGGGAGTTCTTTTCACCCTTTAGCCACCCATCTCCTGCTGCTGCTAAGTCACTTCAGTCATGTCCGACTCTGTGCGACCCCACAGACGGCAGCCCATAATGCTCCACCGTCCCTGGGATTCTCCAGGCAAGAACACTGGAGTGGGTTGCCATTTCCTTCTCCAGTGCATGAAAGTGAAAAGTGAAAGTGAAGCCGCTCAGTCGTATCCGACTCTTCTCGACCCCATGGACTGCAGCCCACCAGGCTCCTCTGTCCTAGTTAACAATTCCTGGTTAAAACTTGAACGATTCCTGGTCAGGTTGCTGTGTGGCTTCTGTCTCCCAGCTGGAACTTGACTGACACACTAGGGCTATCAGAAGGGTTCTCAGATGAAAAGGCTTCTGAATGGCTTCTCTATGGCTTCTGAAGCTAGAACCATGACCAATGCCTGGGTGAAAGTTACAGGGAAACCGATTCAGGCTCAGATCAGTAAGAATGTTCTGATGGAACGAAATGCCTTCAGCAACGCTATGTGCCCTTCTACTTGAAATGTACTAACTTCAGGGAGCAAACAAGATTACCTCTGCGGATTGTACGGACAGTAACATTTCACAGAGAGAACAGTCTTTGGAAAGAGCTTCAAATCTCAGGTGTTTGTATCCCTTATCAGCCATGTGATCTTGAACAAGTCCCTGATTTTGTACCTGTTTCTTTGACTATGAAGATTCGATAGTGACACCATCTTCACCTGTGGCAAGGCGTGAGGAGGAACAGGAATGCGTTTAGCAGCTCAGTGCCCAGCACGTGGCAGAACTTCCTCCAACTGTTGGCTGTGCTTTCCCTTGCAAGTCTCTGCCTATTTACAGACCAAAGGATGAACCCTAGGTAGTGGTGGCAAAGTGGCACACATTAGATCTCGTACATCACTCTGACAGTCTAGTGGCAGGTCCTCAGCTTTTATCTTCAAAGCTCACTCTGAGACCAGCAGAAACCCTGCCATTAATCCTCTAGAACTGAAAAAACCTAACTTGCCAATGGAACAAAGAAACATGGAACTCTTGCCAAGGAAATTTCACAAGGCAACAAACAGCCCCTCTTTCTGCAATACAGAAAGAGGCTAGAAAATAGGCTAGCTGCTTGTGTGACGCGTAGATGTTCCTCTACCCTGGATGAGAGCGACTCTCACTCAGGGAGTGGGCACAACATCTTCAACAGAGAGTTTTCCATGTTCTTTACCTATGTGTAGCTAGAAAATTACTCAATGTCTGAAAACAACCTTCCTCGATAAGGTCTTGGATAGGGAAGTTTCAGCAAGTAAGGAAAGCTAAATGGGTACAGATGGAAATAGAATGAATCGTGGCTTTCTTGGAAAGGTGATTACCTTTTCCTGTTCTGAGTTGGGTGTGGAGAGCCAAAGGCAGCTTTGGTAAAAGAAGTCTCCGTCTCAACAGTCCAGCTCCCTATGAGCCATCGTGACCACAAGGAAGGACTCCAAGTAGAACTCCCAGTTTCTTGTTTTCACAGCTTCAAATAGAACAGCCTCTAAGGAGGGGACCCAACTTCCTTGGGCGGCTTTTGTATTCCTTCTGTGGAACACGGGAACAAGAAAGTGGCTAGCCAAAGAAATATAATTACTCCCTGCCTTAAAGCAGACAATTCTGATATAGGATTTTGATACAGCTTGAAAAAAAAAAAAATAGGCCAGGAATACAAGGTAGGAAAGAAAAACATAAGTGAAAAAGAACAGAAGACTTGTATTTTTCTTTCCATTAGTATTTTCAAAAGAATAAGATTTATTTTTCTGCCTCTCTTTGAGCCCCTGATAAGAACCTGGTTGATCTGCATAATCCCAAATCAGAGATCTGACAAAGTATGACCTCCTTGCTGCTAAATGGCAATCTGAATAGACACAGTGGGGCTCGGGGCACAGAGCATGAGCTTTGGACCCAGAGAGACTTGTGTTCATTTCTGCAGATCTCCGATGTGTGTGTTAGTCGTTGAGTCGTGTCTGGCTCTGTGTGACGCTATAGGCTGTAGACCGCCAGGCTCCTCTGTCCATGGAATTCTCCAGGCAAGAATACTGGAGTGGGTTGCCATGCACTTCTCCAGGGGATCTTCTGAACCCAGGGATTGAACCCGGGTCTTTGCTTTGCCGGCAGATTCTTTACTGTTTGAGCCACCAGGGAAGCCCTAGGGCAAATTACTCAGTTAATCTGAGTTTCACTTTGGTCAGTGGGGATAATATCAGCTTCTTTCAGGTTTGTTAGAAGCCCTAGAGACAATGCCTGTAAAGCACTTAGCACAGTTCCCATTCCTTGGATATAAAAGGTGCACAATACATGTTAAAACAACATGGTATCATTCTCACTCCCACAAACGGGTGTACTGGTTCAGTCGTGTCTGACTCTTTACAGTCCTTTGGACTGTAGCCCGCCAGGCTCCTCTGTCCATGAGATTTTTCAGGAAAGAATACGGGAATAGGTTGCTATTTTCTTCCTCCAGGAGAGCTTCCTTACACAGGCATCTTCACAAATGGATTCTTGTAAAGTCTTACAAACTTCACTTCGCCTCTGACATTTTGAAGAGGTGTAGACAGAAGAATATGGGGTGACTCCTTAGGATGCAGAAGGAAACAGTGTCTCAGCTAGAAATCTCGGGTTCTTACCCCACTGCCTGGCCCAGATGGGGTCTTTTTCCTTACTCTTTTAACTTCTAAATGCCTGAATTGTAGCTTGTGTCTCATCCTGTGAATCTGTAGCTGGCAAAATAGAAATGTCACCTTCCATTCACACAAAGTAGTCTGAAAAGTAAGATTTCTCAAAAACGTTGCCAAACTTATGAAAAACAAACAGCTGAGCCAACTGACCTGATAACTTTACAGTTCTGAGCTTCAGTCCAACTTGAAGGAAAAAAAGAACTCCTTGTGTTAAGGATTTTTTTAAAAACATGTATTGATTAACAGTTTTCTCCAAGTTGGAGGCCAGGAGCCATGTAAGCTAGGAGAATTCTCCAACTTGGCAAAGGTACTACGAAACGTTCAGGTTGTCTGATGATGACCCCAAGTCCATCCTGGGGATCACTGTCAAACACAACCACAGAGTCACAAAATCCACCATCAGGTTATCTCTGTACAAATCTCGAGCTCCCTCCAGAAGTCCTCAACCTGCCTGGTGAACAGCGGGTCCCCAGACCCTCACTCCCCACGGTCCCAGGATTCAGCTGGAAGGAAGGGCACTCCTGCTTCTGCTTCTCGATGGCCTCCATCCTGATGGACCGCCCTGAAACGCTCAGCCAATCCCATCCTGCCTATTAAGAACTGTGGAAGTAGCAACCCGAAGCTGGGGTGGCCGTAGGGGAGTTCCCTGAGATCAATTCAAATTTAAAAACTGAAATCAGTTAAAACAGAAGGCTGAGTTAAACCTATCTGAAATGTACGATGTAACAGCTTCCTTCAGGCTGAGGCCAGGGGCCAGCCTAACAACCTCTATATCCATCAAGCCGGGAAACTGAAAAGCTAGGGTCGGAGGAGGGCAGTGGCTTGCCTCTCTCGTCTGACAGAGCTCAAAACCAACGTGACGAAAGCTCGCTGGAAATTTCTATTGCCTAGTCTAAGTATTTACTTAAACTTCAAACCCAGCAATTTAGACTTAAATGTAACCAAAAAGAAAATACTATTTGGTTGGGTTGGAGAGTGAAAAAAAAAACACAGCAGAGGGGAGGGATTTCTGCCTACACTAATCCTCCCAGCAGCAGACATGTTAACCGCAATATTTATTTTAGTAAATGTAGAGAAAGTGAAAAGCATCACTTTTGCCTCTAATATTTCAAAGCCTTGGACTTGTCTTTTAAAATATATATATGTTACTAATGCCATACATGAAAAATCAGATGCCTTTGCTGGCACGAGGGCCGGAGCTGACAGCCCCATTTACCAACTGAACAAACACCCCACAGAAGATTAAACACGGTTCATGTTCTCCCCAAACAACCACAACGCCAGAGCCAGAGCCCTGACCTAAAAACCACGGTCAGAAAAAAAGCTGGTCCAGCCCCCTCAATGTGTCAGAATTTGGGCCTCATCAGTTGAGGGCTCTCTTTCCTCTCTAGTGCCAAAATATTTCAAAAATACACTACACTCTTGGTCATGACATTCACCACTACACTTTGGTAGGGTGTACCAAAAATTAAAACTGAACACCCAACTCCAGAACCCAGGTTTATGCTCTTGCTTTTAGAGACGGCAAAGTAGGCAGGGCCTTAGACCAAGAAAGAAGAAAACGATTTCTCTTTTCTCACAGTTTGCAGTGATACTTGCTCCAAAGAAGTGACTCAAAGTCACATTAAATAAATCACCTTATGCCCAAAGTGGCTAACCCGGGTTTGCAAGGAGAAGCCTCTTCTGCACTTAGCAGCAGCACTGCCTATCTGGGCAGGAGGGTGGGGTGCAGCTGGGGGACTCCCGCCCTGGAAGCTGGTGGCCTCGGCATGCAGGGGGGTGACTGCAGATATGACACACAGCTGTTCCAGCTCTGACAAGAGACACGCAGCCTTCCTTCTGAAAAACAACCCATCTTTTATGAATGAAGACGCAGATCAGCAATGCAGTGCCTCCAATCCACCTCACTCTGGTGGACCTGGGGCTCTGATGAGCCTCCCTGCTGTCCCATTCTGTCCCCTCGGCCTCCTCCTCCTCCTCCCCTTTCCCGTCAGTTTCATCCTCTCTCCCTCTGAGAAGGTGCCAACATCCTCTTTTTTCTTCTACCCTTTTCTGTCCCCTTTATTGAGAGTCAAACAAACAAAACAAAAATCCAAGAATGTTGGGAGGAAAAAAACCTGGCACAAAAAATGATAATAATAACAACAATAATAAACACCGTGTGCTTCAGGGCATACTATGGGGCTTCATGTAAAATAGCTACTTTGTTTACTAAACTGTGGCTCCCTGAATCTAAAAAGCAAGTATTGATGCAGAGAACAAAAGTCCCACCAAGGAAAAAATTTTTTAAAGTCTCAAGAGGGCATTTAAATCCTGATTTGCCTCACAGACAGAAGTACATTCTTCTCCCAGCCTAGACTAAGGATCTACTACTGGGGTTTCCAAGGTTGACTATCCCGACTTCAGTATAACCAATTAAGCAGGAACAGCCATAAAAAAGTGCAGATGCTACTGTCAGGCAATCAACTAGACCTTATCGGTGGCAGTGGCGCACATTACAAACTTCAAACTCATTCCTTGCTCTGATCCATCAGCAACTTCCTGGCTTTAACAGGCTATAAAGGGCAGGGGCTTTGAAGTCCCTGGGATTAGGATCCATAATAGACGGGCTGAATGAGAAACGAAATGCAGGCGGAACGTACATTATGTGTCCTGAATTAAAAACAAATCCAATGAATCAAACAGGCTCAGCCCGAGCTGCCAGTCAGCAGATCATAGGGGTGGCCAAGGCAAGGGACAGAGTGATTAAGGATGAGCTGGTGGGAACTTCCAGCCAGGGGTCACTTTAAGGAGCTGATTCAAGCCTGGGAGGGCCGCTGTGCTGACTCTGCCCATCAGAGGTGAGGCCGTCCTTTTTGAAGAAGAGCACAGTATCAGAGCCGAGATAAGGAAGGAGAAAACTAATACCTTTTAAACTGACTTTTCATGTAAACAAATCAGCTGAGAGGGCTGAGGGAAGCTGAGATCTGTTTTCCCAAGGCTGATGGCCTTTGATCCTATTGATTCCTAAGCCCTCAAACACTTGTGGCTACAGAGCATGCCATGGGCTAAGAGTTAAACGGGCCACCCTAGAACAAGAACAAGATGATGGAGAAAACCAGGGTCATGCTGCCTCAGGAATGGCGTTACTGTTGACAAAGCAGGAAAGTTCATTTAAGACAAAGGCTGCAAATCATTTGTCCATCAAAAAAAACTCGATTCCATTGAGATGAACACAAAACGTCCAAACCTGGCCTTTCCTGGACACACCGTCTCTCCACTCTTCTTACCTTCAGGAGGGTTTTTATTCTGATTGTTCCAAACAACCAGCAGCTTGGAGAGGCTAGGCACCTTGGACACTTCGGTGATGACCCGGAAGAGGCTCTCCACTCGGTCGTAGGTGAGGACGATGGCCGTGAAACCTTGAGATTGCGGGGGGATGAGGGGGAGGAAGAGAGGGTTGCTCACACTGCCCCACTTCTGCAAGAGAACAGATTAATGTGGGTCAGAGAAGGATCTAGTAACAATGGTGCTGGTCTCTTTCTCAGCATCACCAATAAACCTGAACATGGGAGACTCGATGTAGCTTTTAGCATGACCAATCCAAGAGGCAAGCAACTGTTCAAAGTCTTCCCCACCTCAAAATCTCCAGTGATGCTCTTTAACTGAGTTTGGCTCTGATACCCTTAAAAAAAGGAGCAGAGAATTTTTGCAGCTAAGAGATTTTTAGTTAAACATGGCAGATTAAACACATGCGTTTATCTCCATTCTATCCCCAAACCCACTAAAAAGGCAATTAATAGATATAAAATATAAATCTACCCAGACAATGAAATGGGAACAGAGACAGCAGCTGATGAGCAGCATCAACATGCTTCTGAAAGACTGAAAGGGGCTGGAGAAGCGGTGACGGAGCAGAAGGTTGAGAGTTGCAACCCAAGTACTACAAAGCGGATGGCGAGGCAACAAGGCAAGCAAGTCCCAGCTGTGAGCCCACAGCAGCCCAGGGACTGTGCTCGGTAAGCGGAGGATGGTGAGCAAAGGAGCAACAGCCAAAATACGTGTAAGAAGCAGCGACAGGCTTGGGGCATAAGCCCGTCAGCCCACAGTGGCCCAGGGACTGCGCTCGGTGGGGCCTCATGAGGTAAGAGGAGGAGGGTGAGCACAGGAGCAACAGCCAAATACGTGTAAGGAGCAGCGACAGGCTCGGGGCATAAGCGTCCCCATCACCTGCCCACTCGGCCAGAAAACCGCTTCTTCCTTACCCACGCTACAGAAGGGAGGTGGATTCTCTGAAAAAAACTAAAGCTCTAGACATGGAAACATTGGTACTGAAGAGAGGGAAATGAGGTTAGAGCCTGTATTTTGAATGATGAGCTCTACGGCTTCTTCCCTCTCCAGCGACCCAAACACTAGCAGCCGTGTGGTTTACTTGCCACTCCATGACCTGACAGCCAAGCCCTCCAGTAACAAGCTTCTCTTAAACAAAAAACTTCTGATCAGCTCTTTAGAGCTTTCACAGATCCTAGAGTCAGACATTTCAAGAACACCTTCAGCATGAAAAATAGGAAACAAGTGAACAAAAAGGAAAACAAGAAGCAGAGAGAACAGAAGAAGCAGAGGGGCGGCGGTTTAGCTGCTCAGTTGTGTCCGACTCTGTGACCCCATGGACTATACAGTCCACGGAATTCTCCAGGCCAGGATACTGGAGTGGGAAACCTATCCCTTCTCCAGGGGATCTTCCCAACCCAGGGATTGAACCAGGTCTTCCGCACCGCAGGCAGATTCTTTACCAGCTGAGCCACAAGGGAAGCCTGCTAATTCATGTACTAAACAGTGTCCCCATTTAAGGTACACGGTGGGTTTTGGTATATTACACCGTTAAATTTTAAAAACTGGTAAAATATAACACGAAACCTGTCATTTCAAACATCTTTAAGTGTACAACTCAGTGGCATGAATTACATTTACATTCATTTGCTTTTACATGGAAAGCCTAACTTTAGGACCTAACTTCAGCTTCACCAGGAGGAGGCTGAATATGAAATGGCCTGTTATTCTGGCTGCTCACGCTCCTTAGTCTTTTCATGCTCTGGGATTTCCAAGGTTACCCCCATCAACCTCATCCATATCACTGATGGACGGCCATCACCATGTCTATGACAACAGCTGTTTGCCAGATGCGACGGTATGGGGCAGGAAATGCACACAAGCACGTGGGATACACATGGATGGGAGCTCAAGGAGGCTGAATGGGGTTCCTGGAGTCCTAATGCCATCAGGATGTTAAAGCCAAAATGTCCACAACAGGCCACAGAATTAAGATATCACAACCAAGAGACACAACAGGGAAGACCACCTTCCTAAGGCTGCCTTCTTGCTTCCACAACATCACACTTGGGCATTAAGCGGTGGTCTTAGGACGGTGCCTGGACCTTAGGGTTTCTACCCTGCATCCGATCACCTTTGCAGGAACACCTTTTCATTTTCTACTCCTATCTTACTCGCCACAGTTTCCTGACTTGTATGGAAACGGAAGTCAGGAAGTAGCCCTGTGCTACTAAGTCACAGTTAATCACCAAGGTTCGTGGTCTCTCTGCCCTCACCAACCCAGCCCACTCATCAACCCTTCCCAACACAAAACTCGTGTGCTTGAAAATCACCATTTTAAATGGAAAAGAAAAAAAAAGTTTTTAAAGAAGTATGTAAAATAAAAAGCCTCTTGATGAAAGTGAAAGAGAGTGAAAAAGTTGGCCTAAAGTTCAACATTCAGAAAATGAAGATGATGGCATCTGGTCCCATCACTTCATGGGAAATAGATGGGGAAACAGTGGAAACAGTGTCAGACTTTATTTTTGGGGGCTCCAAAATCACTGCAGATGGTGAGTGCAGCCATGAAATTAAAAGACGCTTACTCTTTGGAAGACAAGTTATGAGCAACCCAGACAGCATATTCAAAAGCAGAGACATTACTTTGCCGACTAAGGTCCGTCTAGTCAAGGCTATGGTTTTTCCAGTGGTCATGTATGGATGTGAGAGTTGGACTGTGAAGAAAGCTGAGTGCCGAAGAATTGATGCTTTTGAACTGTGGTGTTGGAAAAGACTCTTGAGAGTCCCTTGGACTGCAAGGAGAGCCAACCAGTCCATTCTAAAGGAGATCAGCCCTGGGATTTCTTTGGAAGGACTGATGCTAAAGCTGAAACTCCAGTACGTTGGCCACCTCATGCAGAGTTGACTCATTGGAAAAGACTCTGATGCTGGGAGGGACTGGGGGCAGGAGGAGAAGGGGACGACAGAGGATGAGATTGGCTGGATGGCATCACAGACTCGATGGACGTGAGTCTGAGTGAACTCCAGGAGTTGGTGATGGACAGGGAGGCCTGGAGTGCTGCAATTCATGGGGTTGCAAAGAGCTGGACATGACTGAGCAATTTCACTTGCTTCCTTCCTTTGGGGATAAACGTTTAGGATCAAGGGATATTTCTCTGAGTAAAAAAAAANATCAAATCTGGGCCGATAAGTAAGAGCCCAGCTAAACGCTATGATTTCACGGGGTGCGTGGAATAAAAACATACCAAATACACAACACTGACACAAAGGGAGCACATAAATTTAAAAAGGTAAATACACCTCTAACACAGGAGGAAAAACTATTAAACCTCCAACAAAATGAGGTCTGTTCTTCGGGAGAAGTGGGGAACGCCAGCACACTTGCATGCCTCTATGACATTCAAAGGAGGGGGGAGAATTCCCTGATAGATGCAAAGCTTGGTTTCAGAAAATGAATCCCTTGGAATTTAAACCCCCTGAAAGGCATCACAGCTCTGGTTTCACAGCGCTGCCAGGAGAAGAAACGAAGTCTCTGGCAAGACAATAGATCCTGTCTCACCCCATATGCCAGCTCCCTTCGGGAAGCGGATGGTTATGGGATGCGGGAGGAGATGAAGGGTGGGTGGGTAATGGACAGCAACTTGTCTCGGCTCTCAATTTTTCCACACCGCTCACACGCATGCCAAACAAGGCTTGAAGACTGGAAAAGCAGAAACAGCAGCATACTGGGGGAGACAGGGCACGTAAAGGGGCGTAACCAGCTCTGAAATCTTGCCAACACTTTCCTATAAAACACAGGCGTTGAGATGAACACAGAGGCAACACAGAAACTGCTGAGCATGAATCTACTGTGTTTAAGCTTGACACTTTACTGTAGGACATGCCACCAACAATGATGCTGCTGCTGCTGCTAAGTTGCTTCAGTCGTGTCCGACTCTGTGTGACCCCATAGACGGCAGCCCACCAGGCTCCCCCATCCCCAGGACTCTCCAGGCAAGAACACTGGATTAGGTTGCCATTTCCTTCTCCAATGCATGAAAGTGAAAAGTGAAAGTGAAGTCGCTCAGTTGTCTCCAACTCTTTGTGACCCCATGGACTGCAGCCTACCAGGCTCCTCCATCCATGGGATTTTCCAGGCAAGAGTACTGGAGTGGGGTGCCATTGCCTTTTCCGCCAACAATGATGCAAATACCTTCAAAAAAGTGAGACAGCACATTTGAGGTCAGTTTTAGAATCACATGTCCTTAATCAGAACCCAGGCTCTTCACTTACAAGCTGTGTGGCCTGGGCAAAGCATTTAACCTCTCTTGCACCTCTGTTTCTGAATCTATAAGATCACGTTAAAACTACAACTTTTCTAGGTACAAGTACAAGTGTTAGTCGTTCAGTTGTGTCATACTCTTTGTGACACCATGAACACCAGGCTCCTCTGTCCATGGGATTTCCCAGGCAAGAATACTGGAGTGGGTAGCCATTCCCGACCCAGGAATCCCACCTGGGTCTTCTGCACTGCAGGCAGATTCTTTACCACTGAGCCATGAGGGAAGCTCTTTTCTAGGTAGTGTCACTTAACACGATAATTAAATTATTAACATGTCTTACTTATTATTTCTTAGCAATCTAGATGTTGTTAATAACAGTAACAAGGTAATAAATGTAAAGTGCCTGACACGCACAAACATTCAATAAAGGACGCCAACAGATAGATGGTCTTATGGGAACAGCAATTTCCCTGGGATTCAGTTTCTGCAGGTCTCAAAAGCGGGGTGGGAGGTGGCTAAGTGATCATGAGCTGTCTTCCAGCCACTAGGATTTTAAATGAATCCCTTCTTCCTCTCTACCTTTACCTCGCCATGCTCTGGGGTCCTGGTTTACCTGGATTCTCCTGGATTCTTCTTCCTCTCCAAATACACTTTCCATTGTCATAATTTTCTCTTTTCTGTCCTATTCATTATGTTTTAGCTATCCTGAAAGCTTCATGAAAACCAGAGTCATAACTGCTATTAACACCCAGCACCTAGCACAGTGCTTGGCGCGACTCAACAAAAACTTGCTTAAAAATGACTGAGCCTAAATGGTGTTCTTTCTGTTCTCTGTGCATTGGGTGTGAACAGCTACTGTACATTCAGAGGAGTGACATCAAAGCTCTGAAATGGTTGCCAACTTAGTTCATTCATTTTAAAATACTCATCCACAATCTTACCGTGCTAAGTATTCTCAAGAGGTGTATTAGGATATGTAATAGTGTGGATCTGGACGCTGACATTTACTGTGGTGTGGAAAGCCTCTTCTGTGACTCTCAGTTTCCTCACCTGTAAAATGGAGAGCCTGACAGCACCCGCCTCCAGATCATGCATGTGAGCACTCAGCCCAGGGCTCAACGCAGAGCTCCAGGGACGGAGAAAGTGAAGTGACAGCCAAAGTTGCTCAGTCGTGTCTGACTCTTTGCAACCCCATGGGCTATACCAGGCCAGAATACCGGAGTGGGTAGCCCTTCCCTGCTCCAGGGGATTTTCCCAACCCAGGGACTGAACTCAGGTCTCCCGCATTACGGGCAGATTCTTTACCAGCTGAGCCACAAGGGAAGCCCAAGAATACTGGAGTGGGTAGCCTATCCCTTCTCCAGGGGATCTTCCTGACCCAGGAATTGAACCGAGGTCTCCTGCATTGCAGGCGGATTCTTTACCAACTGAGCTTTCCGAGAAGCCCTGAATGAACTGAGCTATCAGGAGAACTAGGAACGGTAGTTGAAAGCAAACACAAAGAACTAGCTCGCTCCACTTCATATTCTCATCTGACAAAACAACAGTATTAGCAGCTCAGCAATCACTCCATCACTATGATTTCTGGTACTCATTCATTCAGTCAACATTTCCTGAGCATAAACTATAAGCCAAGAATAGGGTTAAAGATGCAAAGACAAACTCCTTCTCCTCAAACAGTTCAGAATCTGGTAGGGAAGACAGCTAGGTAAAAAGACAAATTATAATGCAAACAACAAGTACTAAAACAAGGACCTCAAGTCCCGTGGGCCCAGGAAAATCCACAGTCACCTCCATCTTCCTGGAGGAGGTGAGGAGGGGACGGAGCTAATCAAACAGCCACAGGGCCAGCCGAGTGGCGAGTGCTGAGACCTGCTTCCTCGCCTGCCAGAGGCAGACTCTGCCAGGGCCAAGGCTGGGAAGAGGGAGGGAGGGGAGCACAGACAAGGGACCTCAGACTCAGGCAGACTAAAGCCACATCATGAAAAGCCCATGCGACAGAAGTTTCTTTTTAAGTCTCATGATTGGTTTTCTGTTGATTTGTTTTGAAGCTTTCTTGTCCAGAGTATTGTTTTACTAATAAATTAACATGGCTACCTTCACATTCTGTCTCAAAAGGTCAGAAACAGGAAACGCTGATCTGCAGCTGGGCTTCTGTGCTGGGTGCCTCTCCATCCGTCCGCAAACATGATTCCATTTCCCTTTGGAGCCCGGTGACGGCGAGGAGAAAGGCAGCTTTAATTGGGGTGCACGCCTTCATACAGACACTCCACTCCACTAGGATAAGGTCAACAGACCAACCCCCAGAGGAAAAAAAAAACTTACTGAAGAAGGACATTTCAAAAACAGCGTTTAGTCACCTCTGAAATACCGTTAAGGACTGACCCCCTGCTGGCTGACCAAAGAGAGTGTCTACAGTCTGGGACCTCCTGACCCCACTTTCTGCAGGAAATCAAGCAAATTTAAACCTCCATAATTTACTCAAGACTCTGATTTCTGCCAGGGAAAAAGCAAACAGCACTGGCAATTAACTCGGCAGCCTGATTAAATCTCCATCATGGCACAATGGGGCACGAAACCAGGCCCCCAGCAACACAGGGGCCAGAGGAGAAGGCAGAGCCCCGCTACCGCAGCTGCGGCCTGCAACGCGGGCTCTCAAGGAACCTTCGGGCACGCTCAGTGAAACTCTTCACTCCAAGATGGGAGGCGATGCCAGAGGAGGAGCACGCGAACGGCGCGTTGAGGCCAGACACCTCCTTCATCCGGCACTCACCCTCCCCCCACTTCACTCCTCACTCAGAACAAACATTCTTCAGGGAAGCTGAAAAACCCAGACTGCTCACTAATCCACAACAGCCATGACAACTGACACAAGAAGTTCTATCACATCGCTTATCCTGGAGCGCCCTGGTGAATGAATTAACAGTGAACGGACAAACCAGCAAGATGGACTTGTGGGTTCAGTGGCAGGAGCTCTTGAAAGAGAAGCCTTGGGAGATCAGGCTTAAAGTCCACCACCAGTTCAAAGGGGTCTTCTCCTTCAAGCAAGGGATTCCAACTCAACTGACTAGGTGTGCCTTTGGGAGTCTCACACACAGGGAAGTTGTCTGGGCCCTTCCTCCAATCCTGTTTTACTTCCTTGGTTGAAAGGTCATAGGAGCCCTACGTGAGCTAACCGAAACCATCCTGGCCAAAGTTACCCTACCAAACAGAAAGTGGAGGAAGCTGGTGGGCAAACTGCTAGAGCCATTCGGAAAGGGTCTTGCTGGAACTACTGGAGGATTATAAAGCACACATTCTAATATCAACGGAAGGACTCTCTCAACCTACACCAGGCAAAACGCAAACAGAAGGAATCAAGTTCAAAGCAGGATGATCCAAAATTTAATCCCTCTTATAGCAGAGGGTTTTTTTTTTT
The DNA here is from genome assembly GCA_006410935.1 of Redunca redunca. Lineage (NCBI taxonomy): Eukaryota > Metazoa > Chordata > Mammalia > Artiodactyla > Bovidae > Redunca > Redunca redunca. The sequence continues at coordinate 83,338 of SJYQ01000634.1, forward strand.
AATGTCACTATGTATAACATCATGTGACAAGAAGAGAATTAAGCAGATATTTGAGTCCACCCATATTTGATTTAAATGAAGGTTATTTTGCCAGAGCAGAAAAGTGAGAAGTCAGAGGAGAAAGGAAAAGAGAGGACAGGCTTGTTACACAGAAGCTTTCAAGCCCCTGGTTATGAGCAGCCTTACCTATCCCTACCTTGATCGAAAGGGCAGTTTTCATGGTTGTTTTGAAGTTATCAACCCTTACCTCAATGTGGTTTCAATTATGAATTACCAGACTAAAAGGGGTGGGGGGAAGCTTTGATTTATTCTTTTTTGCTCCAATTATGCATGATGTGTTTCCACTGAAGACTTTGAAAAGTATTTCATCATGCCTCTCATCCTGAAGTGGTCAAAGGGCAAAACCAAAAGGAGTTAACCCTTTCATTTTTGCCTCCAGGTTCAAACAGCCTCCCTATCAATAGACATAGGGCAAGGCCTTTGAAGCAGAGAGGGCAATGAAAGGGTTAAGCATTAGCATCACATTACTAACGTGCATAAGGGTGGTGTCCCCTGTCCAAAATGGTGAGATGATATTTATGTTAATGGGTGCTGGGAGATCTGAAAGGGGCAATCAGTAACGTGGCCCATGTTGCCTTAATCATTAACCCTCGGCAGCTTCTCTCTGCAGCACAGCACTGCCCTGGGTGTGCGCTGACTCGGGAAGCTGGAGAATGAGAGACCTAAAGAATGTGTGCCAGCAGGCTCTCTTAACATTGAGAGGGAAAAGATTCAGGGACAGGCCTGAAGTCTACTTGCTGCACTGCGTCTTTGCCTCATCCCACCCATTAAAAAATACCTGACCGTTCTGAAAAATAAGGAGAACGCTGATGGCTAAATCTCCCTGACTTGACATTAAACCCACACATGAGAGATGAAAATCGAAGGCTAGAAATCCCTTTCAGTGCTGTAGACACAACTAAGGAAAATAGTTAAATTATCCACTTAGAATTCCTATAATTTATTTACAGTAATGTTCCCACAAATCAGTTTTCTGTTTGTTGGTCTTGGAAGGGGTCTAACCACATCTGGGTGGACTGGAGTAAACAGGTACTGTGACTCTTAAACATTCAAAGAAGCTGAGCCACTGAGACTAACTCAGGGTCACAGGAGTAAGCCAGACCTTTTCACTGTTAGCCGCTTTTCCCTCTAGATGTGTTTCGGTTCAGTTCAGCTGCTCAGGTGTGTCTGACTCTGCGACCCCATGAACTGCAGCACTCCAGGCCTCCCTGTCCATCACCAACTCCTGGAGTCCACCCAAACCCATGTCCATTGAGTCAGTGATGCCATCCAACCATCTTATCCTCTGTCGTCCCCTTCTTCTCCCGCCTTCAGTCTTTCCCAGCATCAGGGTCTTGTCAAATGAGTCAGCTCTTCCCATCAGGTGGCCAAAGTACTGGAGTTTCAGCGTCAACATCAGTCCTTCCAATGAACACCCAGGACTGATCTCCTTTAGGATGGACTGGTTGGATCTCCTTGCAGTCCAAGGGACTCTCAAGAGTCTTCTCCAACACCACAGTTCAAAAGCATTAACTCTTCAGTGCTCAGCTTTCTTCACAGTCCAACTCTTACATCCATACAATGACCACTGGAAAAACCAAAGCCTTGACTAGACAGACCTTTGTCGACAAAGTAATATCTCTGCTTTTTAACATGCTAAGTGTGTCACTGCTTTTCTTCCAAGGAGCAAACATCTTTTAATTTCATGGCTGCGTTTACCATCTGCAGTGATTTTGGAGCCCAAGAAAATAAAGTCTGTCACTGTTTCCATTGTTTCCCCATCTATTTGCCATGAAGTGATGGGACCAGATGCCATGATTTTAATTTTTTGAATGTTGAGTTTTAAGCCAGCTTTTTCACTCTCCTCTTTCACCTTCATCGAGAGGTTCTTTAGTTCCTCTTCACTTTCTGTCATAAGGGTGGTGTCATCTGCATATCTGAAGTTATTGATATTTCTCCCAGCAATCTTGATTCCAGCTTGTGCTTCTTCCAGCCCAGCATTTCTCTTGATGTCCTCTGCATATAAGTTAAATAAGCAGGGTGACAATATACAGCCTTGACGTACTCCTTTTCCTATTTGGAACCAGTCTGTTGTTCCATGTCCAGTTCTAACTGTTGCTTCCTGACCTGCATACAAGTTTCTCAAGAGGCAGGTCAGGTGGTCTGGTATTCCCATCTCTTTCAGAATTTTCCACAGTTTCTTGTGATCCACACAGTCAAAGGCTTTGGCATAGTCAATAAAGCAGAAATAGATGTTCTTCTGGAATGCTCTTGCTTTTCTGATGATCCAGCAGATGTTGGCAATTTGGTCTCTGGTTCCTCTGCCTTTTCTAAAACCAGCTTGAACATCTAGATGTGTTTAAAAGCTCCTTTTTCTTCAGTGCACCGCAGGTTCACTATGACTGTCCTGCTTGTGGTTTGCTGGTCTTCCTAGCTCTGAGATCTACTATCATTCAACAGCTCGGGAAAACTGTCAGCTATTATTCTTTCAAAAATGGGCCTCTTTTCCATTGTCTCTCTCTTCTTCCTAGAACTCTGATTAGACATACGTTGGACCTTGTCCCTCTGTTCGCCATGTAACTTCAATTCTTTAATATTTTCTGTCTCTTTGGGCTGCATTCCGAACCATTTCTTTGGATCCAATCATCTGAAGTGCCATTCCGTCTCTGTGTCACGTCTAACTCTTTGGGACCCCACGGACTGCAGCATGCCAGGCCTCCCTGTCCTTCACCGTCTTCTGGAGCTTGCCCAAGCCTTGCGGCTGTGTTTCTGCTGGTTCTCGCTCATGATACTGCCTTATTTCTTTATGGAGTTTGCCTTATTTCTTATTGTGGGGTTTTTGCTTTGTTTTTTACACTGAGCTGCTCATTTTCCACAGACACTTTAATTATTTGAGAGCTAGACTGAAGGTGAACCCCTCCAGAGAGGGTCTGTGTCTACTTCTGCTGGTCCCTATCAACCCAGGGCCACCTTCGAGGAAATTCTCTTAAGGTTTGTTTGGAACTACACCTGTAGTACGAACATGGACCACAAACCATGTGAAGCTGGCTTGTGAACGTGGTGGTCAACAGCAGGGTCAATACAGACTTGCTCTTCTTTACCCCTTCACTCAGGAGGCTCTTTTAGCTCCCTGGCTTCACCCAGGAAGCTCCTGATAGATCCTCCAACTTGCTCAGGCCACACACTTTCTCTCCCGCTCCCCTGCTCCCTGCTTCAGGCAGTCAACCAGGCTGGGGCTCCACGCCACCCAACTCTGCAAATGTCTGCAGCGAGAGCACCTCCCAGGACACCTGGCTTCACTTTGTTTAGGGTCAACAAGTATCTTAGTTTTCACCCGGCTTAGCAACAGGCTTTATCATACTTCGTTCAATATTTTTGTTGTTCAGTTGGGAAGGTCATTTAGCATACCTAATCCACCAAGAAGCCAGTGACACAAGTCTTTCTATATTTACACTAATAATCTAATTAGGTGCTATTGTGTTTCCTGTTTAATTTCAGGGCCAAGTCTGTGTGCAAGACAAAAACAGTTACTGCGACAATACCATAACCTATTATAACAGGTGGAATGATGGACTGAGAATCTCTGCGTCAGACAAGTCACCACACTTCTGCAGACCCCCGTTTCCTCATGTGTAAAATGTGATGATGGAGAGGCAGATATTAAAAATAAACAAGACGCCCCTTGTTCATCTGTAAGAGTGGAGCTGCAGAATGCTACTTTGGGGAGGCAAGGATTCAACAAGATAATACACAACAGAGCCTATCTGGGTACAAAACTATGCCCTCTGTAAATTTCAGTTTTGTTCTCCAGAGTCCCATCCAAATCTAGAATGTATGTTACCATGCGATAGAACATTACACTAGCAGCCTCATATCAATACCACTTACAAAATGCTCCCACATACATTATTTCATTACTGTCTCATAATAATCCTGTGAAATGAGTAATAGTTCATTTTACAGGTAAGGATAACAAATTTTAAAGAGATAAGAAAGCACAATGTCAGTCTCCTAAATGGTCTGGAACTCCGGTTGATTCCAAAATGTCCTTTTCAATGGCTTTGATTATTAATTGGTAATCAGTCACTAACCACTACTCTATTCTTCTGAAACTATTATTACCCCCTAAATGGCAAGCCACTCCAATGTTCTTGCCTAGAGAATCCCAGGGATGGGGGAGCCTGGTGGGCTGCCATCTACGGGGTCACACAGAGTCGGACACGACTGAAGTGACTTAGCAAACCCAGTCCTACAGATGAGCAAATCGCTGTGAAGAGACATTTGGTAAGTAACCTCAGTTTACTGGGATCATCACCAGGAAAGAAGGGATTAAACCTTGCAATTCAGGCATTTCTGAGCTATTGTTAGCTTTCTGAAAGCTTACAGGTTAAACCCATCTGAATACTGCTCTAAAAATTCCAGTTACTATCGGAGTTTTAGCTACTTAACTTTTTTCTTTATATAGCACTGAAATTCACATTTGGCTCAATGCCTGCCCTTCTTCTATAAAGCCAAACTACTGTCAAGAAGAGCGGGAGGGTTGCTCCTGATTGCTTTTCAGGTAGTAGAGGAAAAAGTTGACATTTTATCCTCTTCTTGCTCGGAAGCCAGTCATTTATAAGAAGCCTCATCTGACTGCGGCTTCCATCAGTGGGATGGACAGAAGCCAGTTAAATGGCTCAACCTAAGCCGCATTCAAAGAATCTAGATGAGAAAGAGAGGGTTTCACATGCTGATGCTTTTAATAATTCATGAGTTATATCAGTCTGCAAGTAATAAATTTCACTAAATATATGTGGTAAAACGGTTTATGATACTGTCTAATCAATTAAATGGGTGAATACAATAAAGTAGGAGCAAATTCAACATGTTGTTGATTTTACTGGTTCTTAACTTTGTATGTTAAAAATAACAGTTCAGCTGTTTGATAGTAAAAAATGTGGATTATTCTTAAGACACAGTCTTCAAATTCACCACCCTCATCCCTGGATCTGTTACTTAGTAAGTATACCGAAAACACTTAAAAAATTAAAAATAAAAAATTTCACTGAAAAAGCTAGTAATTTCTCTGATTCAAGCAAACAGGCTGATCTATAATCCAAAGTGTTCAAGAATGCTAATGGCGACTCAAAGCACTACTTCTCACGAGAGGTGAAACAAATTTACAGTTTCATCTGACCATCCCACACCTGAAATACTCAGTTCAAGACAGTCTCCTTCTCTGGCCTGGGCATAAAAATGTTTGCTGGCGGCCCACTGACTGTATTTCAGAGGTCAGCTATGGTATGAAGGAAGACGTTCACTAGCTTGGTAAACAGACACTCTTAGGAAAGATTAAGTTATAGCTTGTGGCCTCCAAGCTCAAAGTACCTACACAGTTATGACCAAGAAAATCAAAGCTTTTGTACAGTTTTGAGCTGACAGGAGTATTAAGGTCGATACAAAGTGGAAAGAACAGCCTCTGAAACGCAGTCATTTCTTAACTTCTCCGGAATTCCAGTAAGGTGTATGTTTTGTCTACTGTGTTTTAGCTCTGCTTCCTCCTGGGGGGAGGAGAGGGGGGGCATGAACCACAGGGCACAAAGGACAGGCCAGGAATCAACGGTGCGCAGGAGCTCAATGTATCTGGGGAGGCGAAAAAGACAGTGTCTCTTGCTGGACAACAGACAGAAATGTAGGATAAAATATAACAAAAATTTTTTTAAATATTCAGGACATGGAAAGTTGCCAGGAACCCAAATCGACGAGCAAACTGCAGAGAGAGCTGCAGGCACCGTGGGGGCTGTCACTGGGCCTGGCGGCGCAGGGTGTGGCTGGGCGAGGAGCACAGCTTCGGGCGCAGGGGCAAAGGGAGCTGCCAGTGGGGCTCACACACCAAGCCTGGACCCTCGAAGGCCTGTACAATCAGCAGAAAGGTGGTCCTAAAAGTCCGTCCTAGAGTGTGGACACACAGAAAATCATCTGTCCTTTTCAACCCGAGTTTGGACGGGGGATGCTTCCAACAGAGGCTAGCCGTCGTACTGGTGTGGGGTTTAAATGGACCCTCCCTGTGCAGTGTGGAAACCTCTGACCGAGAAATTAATGTTAAAAAGTAATTTATCTCTGCAATACCTCCTGGAACATCTGGCAGAAGCCACAAAACAAGAACAAACTCTCTGGAGAAATACATTCTTACCCCCAGGTGGCGAAGATTTCTATAGAAAACCTCACCAGAGATGAAACTCACATTCCAAAATTTAAAAAATATAAGGAAAAAATGCAACAAGAGCAACAGGCAGTAGACAAATGACAGGATTAGAACCTACGAGAAATTTTAAAATTGAATTACTGGAGAATATAAGGTGAGTATCTCAAATAATTAAGATACAAAAGAGTGAAGTGAAAATCTATAGGGAAAAAAAGATACTATGAAAAAAGATCAGATAGACAGATCTGAAAAATAATCAGAGCTTCTAGAAATAACTACTGAAATTTTAATCCCAATGGATGGGTAAAAACACATTGGACATGGCTAAAGAAAAGAGCAAAATAGACGAGAAAAAATTTTCCAACATGCAGCACAAAGAGTTAAAAATGTGTAAAACATAAGGGAAAAAAAAAAAAAAACAAACTTGAGAGTCACAACAACAGAATTAAAGAGGTCTAACATGCATTTGATAGGATTCCAAGATCAGTGAGAATGACAGATACATAATATTCAAAGAGAAAATGATGCAGAATATTCCAACACTGATTAAAAGACACAAACCCTCAGGTTAAAGAATAAAAATCACTCTCAAAAGCAGATAGAGAATGGGAATTAGAAATTACCATTTGGCAACCATTATAACAATTGATTCAGACAAGAAATCGTTGGTGGATGCTAAATCTAGTAAAAGTTTGAGGAGTAACAGGATATTTACACAGTCTCAAAGTATTTCCTCACAAGACACATTAAAAGAAAGAAGTAACTTCCCACTGGAGAAGCCTCTGAGTGAAGTTATCATCACTACCAACGGGACAAATTGACATCATGTGTCCTCCAATGTGATACACCAAGAAGCAACATTACTTTTGTGACATTCCTGCCAAAAACACTTAATCTGAATTTCAATAATTTGAAACGGAATGCATACTTTGATGCAAAAGCATCAGACAAATCCAAATCAAGGGATATCTTCCAAAATAACTGTCATGTTCTCTTCCAAAGGGCTGCTGTCATGCCAGACAGAGAAGGACCTGAGACACTGCTCTGGCAGAGGCGAAAGAGACAGGACAACTGAACCCCAGGGCTGCCTGACATCTTCTTCTGCTGAAATGGACATTATGAAGATAACTGACAAAATCCAAGTAAGGTCTGCATGTGTGTGCTCAGTTGCTTCAGCAGTGTCCAGCTGTTTGTGACCCCGTGGACTGTACCCCGCCAGGCTCCTCTGTCCATGGGGATTCTCCAGGCAAGAGTACTGGAGTGGGTTGCCATGCCCTCCTCCAGGGGATCTTCCCGACCTAGAGATTGAACCTGCATCCCTTATGTCTCCTGCACTGGCAAGTGGGTTCTTTACCACTAGCGCCACCTGGGAACCTCAAGATCTATAGGTTAAATAATCACATTGTATCACTTTTTATTTACAAATAATTTGGGTGATTTTATGAGAAAGATCTAGGAGTAAAGGTGCCTCATATCTGTAACTTCCAAATGGTTCAGGAAAAAAAAATACATAAATATGAATGTATATGCGTTTGTGTGCTTACACACACACAGAAAAGAATAAAGGAAATGTGGCAAAATATTAGTGTTTGATGAAGGGTGTGCAGAAACTATGCACTGGTTTTGGAAATTTAAGTCTAAAATTATGTCAAAATAAAAAGTTTAAAAATATACAGAATTTTAGGTCTGTTTAAGCAAACAAACAAAAGGCAGATAAAGGAACATAAACTGCCTAGCAAAGCGTGGAAAGCTAACCCTTCCAAGGATGATGGTTAGCAGACTGAGAAATGGGAAGTTCTAGGTGTCTAGGGAGGAGGGACTCTGAAAACTGGAATAAGAAAAGTTGGTTCAGAGATCCCTTAAACCTACATGCGCTGGCAGGTCCATGCCCTCCCTGTCCTCTCCACCCACTGCATCTTAGCAGGAGGTTTATTCTCTGGAGAAAATGAACTAGAGAGACCCCACACTCCAGAGACACAAGGCCGGCAGGATGAGGCGCCATGCCAAATACGGCAGATCCAGAGATCATCCATCGTATGAAGGATGAGGCCCGTTTCCCTCCCCTGTTCTCCTCCCCAAAGACGCACAGCCCAGACTGACTATGCATCCTCGCCTGCTCCCAAGGGCAGAAAGAGTATCCTCTGGGTCAGTGAACCAATACAATAGAAATAACCTAAGAGTACCAACAACGGGGTAAACAGTTGAGTCCCCGTCCATAAACCTCAGTAAAGCCCGAAAGTTGACAAGCCAAACCATGCACACAGAGCTTCCCATCAGTTTTCAGCGGCTCACTCAAATAAGAATACACTGCCGAAACATCAGGTATTTGAAGAAAGTTTCCAATATGAAAGACAGAAAAGAAAGACCTGATGATGGAATTCAAAGGAATCAAACAATACAGGGAGCTTAAGACGAATAAAAACAAAACCACAAATATCTTCAGAAAGAGAAAGTACTCTATCCTTAAGACAAGAAGAGGAAGCTATAAAAAAATATTAAGTAGAAGTCAAGAAAAGACTCTTAGAAATTAAAAGTGAACAAAAATTTTTAAATGAAAAGTTAGAAGATAAAATTGAGAAAATATCTAAGAAATTAAAACAAAAAGTCCATTAAGATAGAAAGAAAAGGTAAGAAAAATAAGGATCAGTCTAGCACATTCATCATCAAGGTAACCCAAGTTCCATCAAGGAGAGAGAAAATGGGGCGGTGGGGGGGAGGAGGAGATATAAAATGTGAAAATTTCCTTATAAAGGGCCCAAATCAGTACCCATTGAACAAAAAAACACTCATACCAGGGTGTATCATCATTAGTTTCAGAACACAGCACTTTCCAGGAAGAGTAAAAGTTTCACACAAAAGGATCAGGAATTAGAACGACATCTCAGGTTTCTGAGATTAAAACGGGAAGATTAGTGGACAACGTAGCAATGCCTTTGAAATTCTGAAGAAAAGCCACCTCGATCAGAATTTTATACTAGCCCAAGCACAGCAGTGCACACAGCTATTAGTCAAGGTGAAAGAGAACAGATGCATTTTCAGACATGCAAAGTGACAGCAAATTTACCCCCCAACAGTCCCTTTTCTGGGGAAGCTATTGGATTAAAAAAAAAAAAAGAAGAAAAGAAAGAAGATGTTAGAACTTGAAAACAAAGAATACAACAAAGAAGAGACAAGAAGAGAATTGCGAGAATCATGGTGAACAGAGAATTGAGGTTGACCTCTGTACAGGAGACCTAGAGAGCAATCAATCCACGCTGGAGCGGCCGGTGCAGGCCACGGAAGAGAAGGGTGGGAGGGAGGGAAAGAGAGAGGGAAGGAGCGGGGAGAGCCCATAGTTCACTTGTGCTTGACCATTTCACTCTTTCGTTGGAGAATTTAGTAAAGAGCAGTGATAGGAACACGGAAAACTAAGAGAGTGTTTTTGTTTTCTTTTTTTTTTTAAGGTAGCTATGCATTTACTCCCTGGAAAATAAAAAAAAGTTATACAAGAAAGGAAACATAACCATGTTTTACCACTTGGTTCCACGGACACCAACATTTATATAGTCCTAATAATGCAACAATAAGCATTGCTCCAGTGAAAAATGATGACTCTGCCCCACTGGTAAGATGAGAGGGAAGAGAAACGCGCAGAGGAAGAGACAGGAACAGGAAACGGAGCACTAACTCTACGGAAGTAGAGAGACAATGTCTGTGATAAGAGAAATTAAAAAAACAGCACTATCAGCATTTTATAAGAAGACAGGAAAATAAATATCAGAGGAGAGCTGAGGCAGCCGCCCCTCGGGAATGGGCCTTAATTTTAGTTACAGGCGTTATTTTATAATTTGACTTTTTAAACCATACATGTGTTAAGCCATTCTTTTTTTTTCTTAAACATGAAATTAAGAAATATAGCTGAGAGATAAAACAGAACCAAAAATCAAGACTCAAACTCCAGCTGGAGCAATGTGGAAATTTTTCCCCTCTGCAGCTGTAATGACCCTCTCGTTAGAAAAATTACACTCAAATATTAATTGATAGGTCTATGTAAACAGTATAGGATATGAGAAATAGAATTCATTACCCCTGAGGTTGTGATACCCGACAACCCATTTTCCCGGTAACCTCTGCTACTGAACCTCAAACTGACTTGCAGGGAGAAAGAAAGGGCCCTGAAGCAAGGGGAAAGGGAATCGGATGTGCTGGTGAGTGACAGCTGGTGTGTGAAGGATGGCTTTGCCAAAATACCCAAGGTGTCCTCAATTCATCCACTGCCAGACCAAGCTCCACGGCCTCCGAGAAACTACTCCACTTGCTGCCCCCCTCTAGGGGACATAAGGAAGCAGTCAGCTGTTGACTCATGAATGCCAGCGTCATAAAAGTGAACGCTACAGAAGCCCGGGTTGGGGGGAAGGTCTGCATCCAGGGAAGCTACGCGCGTGGCTCGACCTCCGCCACCACTGGAGTCACCATGCAGGCACGGCTACCCAGTTACACGAGTCTCCCTCTCCAGGAAGGATGCTCTGATTGACAGGACCCCCTCCACAGCACCCCCTGAGTTTGGCCCTTTCTGTGCCTGCCTTACCCTCCCAACGTGGATCTGACCTGCGACCTCGTCTTTCCCACGTTACTATCTGACCATCAGAATTCTTGGCATGGGGCCCCAGGTCAAGCTCCTGGGATCTTCCTGCACCTCTCACTCCTCAGACCCAACTCGGCTTTCTTTACTCCATGACCTGAGACTTTCCGTCTTGTTTCCGCAGAAGCAAGTACAGCTATGAGACAATTCAATGGCGAAGGCAACTCAAGGAAAGGCCTGGCATTGGGGGCAGGAAGACGGACCTTCTGTGCAACTGTGACCCTGCAAAAGTGGCGCCTCTAAAAACAAAAGACTCCAAAACGCTTAAACTTACTTAAAAGTCAAGCTAAAATTTCTGAATTCCATACATACTTCAGCCATATCTGTCTGGGCAGTGGGAGGAAGAAGGGGAGAAAATAAGCCAAAAAGGCCTCCTGGGGGAGGGGGGTGGGCAGGGGAGGTGTTCAAATTCCAGAGACACATTCCACAACCTGGAAGTTAAAGGGCAGGGAGTGGAGTTAAACAGACTCAGGGTTCTGCTCCATGCATCTGAGCTGGCGCTTCTTCAGCCTGCAGAGTGATTTACGGCTTGTTAGTATTTACAGCTGAGTGATATTTTCAGCGGCTTATACAGCCACAACCTCTGTGAATGAGGAGGGCTGCTGTCTGGACATCTAGGTACCGGTAGCCCTGAGTTCTTCTTGTAGCTGAGACAGATGTGGGCTTAGCCCAGGCTCTGGAAGCTTCTAATCAAGCTCCAGGGGTGCAGAAGAGGCACCGGATAGGGGGAGAGGGAGCGCCTTCTCCAGGCAGTGAGTTAGGACACACACAGTGACCCAATCCCACATCAAAGCACAGTCCCTGGACTAGCTACATTGACACTACTTGGGAACTTGCTATAAATGCAAATCTGAGGACTTCACCCAAACCGACACCATCTGAAACTAGGGGTGGAGTGGCAGCAATCTGCGTTTTCACGAGCCTTTCAGGAGCTTCTGACACATCCTGACGTTGGAGAACCGCTTCCCCAAGAACTAGGGGCAACAGCAGGCTCTGCTGCACCGGGTCCACAGCTCTGACCCTGCCCCTCTCGGGTGAGGACTGCCACCCAAGCAAGTGCTCTTCTACAGTCCTCCCACCTGCTGAGCCTCACCCCTCTATCTTCAAAAGCTGGACCCAAGCTTACAGGATGCCTAGGTGAGTGCAAATAATCCGTGTCTGAGGCCTGGCTTGCAACGAAGCCGCCACGCAGACTAGATTTCATAGGAACAAGTTCTTGTTGTCAACCTTATTCTTATGCTGGGTACAAAAATCCATTTTAAGTCACTTCCCCACTTTTCTCGTCAGTTTGTCAGGGTTTTTTGTCAATAGCTATGGGACCCCTGCTGTCTCCCTTTTCTGTTGTTCTAGGTCCAGTACAGTCAGTGTTAAAAAAAAAAAAACCTGGGTTATCTATACCAGTGTTATCTATGAAAACAAATCTGAAAAACACTGCCAGAAGGAACTAGGTAAATAAAATTTACCTGCTCAGGTAGTTCAAATGGTAAAGACTCCACCTTAAATGCAGGAGACCTGGGTTTGATCCCCGGGTTGAGACGATCCCCTGGAGGAGGGCGCAGCAACCCACGCCAGTATTCTTTCCTGGAGAATCTCACGGACAGAGGAGCCTGGCGGGCTGCAGTCCATGGGGTTGCACAGAGCGGACACGACTGAGCGACTGACACTACCACCACGCTACCAAACCACACTAGGACATGACGACGAGGCGGAGTATAGCCCTTCTAATCACGTTGTACAAAAATAATATGGGAAAATATTCCACTCTACGTGATCTTAGGATTATATTACGTTTATTTTTTTTTTTTTAACGGTCACCGAGAGGATACGGTTTTGTTGGCACAGGCCAGAAATCCAAACACTCACAGCTCTTGGCCCGCTCCATATCCGCACATCCTCAGTGCTCTCGGGCTTCAGTCTGTGTCCTCCCGACAGGCTCATGTCCCGCAAGCGAGCAGAGGTAAGCTGGGGGAGGGTGTCCGAAGATACCCCCAGCCACCCAGGCCAGGCCCAGATCCAGGCACCAGGCCCGCCAAGGGGGAGACCAGACGTTTTCACACACCTGAGAAGTGATACAGGCGGGGAGTGTTTGGGGAGATGGTAAAGTTTTGCTGATACTTGCAAGAAAAAAAGGCGGGGCGAAATGAAAGCCTCAAGAGACCGTAAAATGCAGGCATCCTTGACAAGAGGAGCTAAAAAATTTAATGATTAAGAAGAAATGTGTCATCCCTCACAAGGAAACTTCCATTTAGTGAGAAATTCCTTCCAAAGAGAAGATTCGAGACAAAGGGCCCATCTCTCCAGACCCGACCACTCTGCCACTCTAAAGTTGTGCTCCAGAATGACCTACTCAAACATTTTCACCGTCTGAGAGTGTAGCGCAAGGCGGATAATGTGAACGGCCCCGTTCCGGTTACAAACAAGGAAGGCAGAGCATCTGGTGACACAGCTCTGGGATTCCGCGCAGCCGGCCACCACCCCTCCGTCTTCAGCACGCACACACAAGCCTTCTCTTTAACATTAAACGCAGGCAGTGGCATCTGGCCAAAAGAGGGCTCTCTGCTCTCAGCCCTCCTCTCCAGCTGAGCGAGCTCAGAGCAGGGCTGGAGGCCCTGACTGCAGATCTTTGAAAAAGCCAGGCCAACCCTTGATTTACTGACTGAGATTCACACCGACTCCCACCTCGGGGTGCCTGATATGGTAAATTTGATGGAATCTAGAGGGGAGACTCCCCTGCAGGCTGGGCTCATAGTAACCACATTGAGGACAGGTTAAGTATTTCTGAAGGGGCGGAGGGGGAAGTTAACTATAAATAAATCAATGCTATTCAGGCTTTCTGTCAGTTGCTTTCACTGAAGAAGCAGAAATGTACAACCTACAGCTTTAAATCAGGGCTCTCATCACCTGAGCTCCTAGAATGTAGTAAACACTAAATTCCCCTTAAGAAAGAAAAATAAATAATAAAGAATATATTTTCCAGTTGCTTATCCAGATCTGTGCTTTTTATACTCATCTTCTTTCCCAAATTGAGTCCAGCATTCTACTTTGTCCTCAATTAAAATATGCCTATTTCAAAACTATAAAACTTCATATACTATTTTCTCCTAGTCTGTATTCTTATGAAAGACAGAGACCAGAATCTCAACCATTTATCCTCATACACTTTTCTTGGAGCTTTAGATAAAAGTACCGGAAAGCGCCCACCGTCTCCACATTCTCTAGCTGGCTCATGATTATCCCACCTGTATGAATTCTCCCGCAGAGCAACAGATGTGATCTTCTTTGTTTCAAGCTTGTACCATATGCGCAGAAGAGTGGAAATGTTTCAGCCCGGAGGAGGCTCAATGGCTCCCATAAAACTCCGTAAGCCAGTCAAGACATTCTGGGGGTAGAAGACCTGGGCTCCTGCTTGTTTATGCAACTTGCCCATCATGTGACCTTGGACAAGTCATCAGGCTCTGTGTGAGCCTCACTAGGTCTGCTTCAGAGATGAGAGGGAATCTCTCACTTTTCTCACCTTCCCAACAGCGTGAAGGTCAAATAAAATAAAGGCTGTCACATCAGCAAATGAGTGAGCTGTGGATGGTTCACGTCCTGGAAATTCCACCCTCCTCAATCTTTCCTTCCTTCTTTATGTATAAAGGGCTTCCTGCCTGAATTAAATTGCTCTAGGTATTATAAGGAATACCAAAGTAACTCAGAAATTCCCTTAAGAAACTTAAAATTTTACAGGAAATTGTACTTCTATGTATGTTAAATGGCAGGAAAGAAACAGATAATATGCTTTAAGATTTACAAGGAAAGACCACTTTCTGTAAGGGGTCCAGGAAAAATCTCACGGAGAAAGGGGTACATGGCCTGGGCCCCTGAATAAAACGCCTAAGACCAGAGGTGACGGTGAAGAACACAGCGTCCAGCGAAAGGAGTAACGGTCACAAGGGCACAGGCAGAGAGAAGCAGAGAGCAAACAGGAAGGACCGCGTTGTGGGGCCAGAACCAAGCGCTCCCCAAAGGGAACGGAAGGAAATAAGGTTAGAAAGGAGGCCTGGCGCTGGACTGTGGGAGGCCCTGCTGCCAGACCACGTTTGGACTCCAACGCCACCCTGGCCTGCGATGCCCATGTACTCGAACTCCCTATTTGGACAGATAGCACCCTGCTCCTCACTCTTCCTAAACGCCTTCCCAGTTAGCACGGCTGGTGTCCCTGGTATCACTCCCATTTGGGTGGTGGTTTAGTCACTAAGTTGTGTCCAACTCTTTGTGACCCTATGGACTATAGTCTCCTCTGTCCATGGGATTCTCCAGGCAAGAATACTGGGCTGGGTGGCCATTTCCTTCTCCAGGGGAACTTCCTGACCCAGGGATCAAACCCAGGTCTCCTGTCTTGCAGGCAGTCTCCAGCACGGCAGGCAGATTCTTTACCGACTGGGCCACCAGGGAAGCCCCATCGCTCACATTTATCCTCCACTGATTCTCACCTGGGCTCCTGAAACAGTCTCCTGCCTTTGGCCTTGTCCTCCTACAACAGAACCACCCTCCACACTGATGTCAGAATGACCCGAAATGCAATCTCACCACATGACTCCTGTGGAGGTGCTCCACTGATCTCCCGTCACCCACTGGAAACATTCCAGCACCTCCCTTAAGATGCCAGGGGTCTGGCGATCTGGGCCCTCGGAAGGCTCCGCCTTCTGCGTCTCCCTCACAAACCCTTCACTCCGGCCACACTGACCCCCTCAAAGTTCCTGAAGCTGCCATGCTCCTTGGCCCTCTGACCTCTGAATTTGCTGCTCCTTCTGGATAGAACCAGCAACCCCAAATTCATCATTCTTGGCCCACCCCTCCCCTGTATCACATCTAACGCTCACTTGCCTGAGTCTCTGTCGTCCAGAGAACCAGACGTAAGCTGGGGGAGGGGGAAACCTAACTCCCCCCTTTCTCACACAACACCCACCCTTCTCTTTTAACACTTAAAAACATTAAATGATGGTCATTAACATTGTTCTGGAAGCAGCAGCCAAGGCAATTAGATAAAAGATAACAAAAGGTTAGAGGGTTGGAGAAAAGAATAATTAGCATTTGCAGGTATCACTGTACATCTAGAAGACACAAGAGAATCAACTTTAAAAAAGTCAAACAATTACAGAACTCAGTCAGAGTATTACAAGTTTATATATAAAAGCCAACAACATCTTCATACAGAAGTAATCAGTTAGGAACTAAAATGTCAGAAAGCATGAATTCCGTTATCAGAGTGTAAGAATGATAAAACACCTAAGAAAAAAGTTTGCAAGACTTGTAAAGGACCTGTATAAAGAAAGCTTTAAATTTTTACCAGGAAGACAAATCTTGCTTCCAGACAGCAAGACCTACTGCAGTGTAAACTCCCCAGTGGCAAAGGATTTTTCTCCGCTTTGTTGACTGACATATCTCAAGTACCAAGAAGACTGCCTGGAACAAAACAGGCGCTCAGGAAATACCCACTGAATGAATACCTGCCAAAAACAACCTAAAATGTCAGGGTGACCCATCACAGTTCAAATAGCATTTATATTTGTATTCTGGGAGCAATGGAGAGAGATATCAGCCTTCCAAGTGAGCAAAAATTCAAGTACTCAGGGTTACTGAAGGCATGGAGAACCAGAATAACCAAAATGTTATTGGTGGAACGGTAAACTGGTGTAGTCTTTTGATAGAGCAATTTGTTAATAGCTATCAACACTCAAGTCCATGGGGTTGAAAAGAGTCAGACAGGGCTGAGCGACTGAACTCACTGACTGATCAACACTTAAAGTGTGCTTATTCTTCTAGTCATGTCTCTGCTGTGATTAATTCTACAGGTATATCCACACATTCATGTGCAAACACACCTGAAAGGATGTGTGGATGCAATAATATGCATTCCCCCCTACTACTGTTGAAAATAGACCTGCCTGTAAGATAGACCTAAGCGATGGGATCATATACAGCAGTCCAACGCACGATCTTAGCCAAAAGGCCGAGACGTGATTCCAGCGGTCCTTAAAACTGAAGTATCCCTATACAGAATGAAATGGAAGTAAGCCCATGATCTAGCTTTAAAGTCAAAGGCAAGGTTGAGAATAATATGCATAGTGTGACCCCATTTGTATTCTAAAATTATACAGTACGTCTATACAGGAACAGAAACATTCTGGAAGGTTACCTTTGGCAGTGAAGTCAAGGGAAGAGATGGGCAGAAGGAAACCTTCCCTCAAGGAAAACAGAAAGGTGTTTGGTACTGTTTCCTTGCCTTGACTGTTTTACCTCCTCTCGGGTGCTCCCGTTCAGGAGCACCACCCGCCCTCGCCTGAGGCTCCCTGGGCATTCCACCCTCCACTCCCCTGCAGGACAACTCCTATAACACCCTTCTTTCTGGGCTTCCAGAGTTAGCGCTGAGTTCCTCTGAGGGCAGGGCCTGGCTTCCTTTTCCGCTTTCTCAGCACCTGGTGGAGCGCAGGCACACAGTAACCGCTTAAGAAAAGCGGGAGGAAGAGAGGACGGAGGGAGGTGGGGAGGGAAAGAGAAGGCCAACCAGATGGCAGCACACAGCACTGTTAAGAGAGTCAGGAGACAAGGACGGCTGGCCACAGAGAGAAGAGCCACGATTCAGCGGAGAGGAGCCTAGCTCTTTCACGCGGAGGGCTCGGGGTCTCGGAGCCAGACAGCAGGTGTGCCCCAGAGCAGAGACTGTGCCCCCCACAGCTTCAGGTACTTGTCCCTCCCAGGCCACAGGTGCCTCATGACTCCTGCAATTAAGGACGAAGCTCTGAGAGCAGCATCTGCCCACCCCATCTTGCTGCTGGAAGGACCAAGGGGTCTCGACCACCCTGAGCGAACCCTAATGCCTCTCTATCATTTTTGCTGATGATGTCCCCTACCAGGGGCCTGAATGTTAATTGACATCCATGTAAAGCACTTAGTTAGCATAAAGCCCAAGAGGGAGTGCTCAAAATATAAGCCATCACTAAGTTACTTAGAGAATCTTTTCAAGAGTTCAAAGCACCACCATTGCAAAAGCCATCAGGAAGTCTTCCATTTCCAACAAGACCCAGGCCTCCCAATTTATCTCTGCAATAAACAAATACACTGTCTTCCTAAGCACATGTGAAACAAACTGCTGCTTCAGTGTTTGTTACTTTTGTCATCATTTCAAAATTGAACTGGTCCTGCGTGAGTGTGTGTAAGTCGCTTCGGTCGTGCCCTACTCTTTCGTTCCCCCGGGGACAGCAGCCTGCCAGGCTCTCTTGTCCATGGGATTCTCCAGGCAAGAACACTGGAGTGGGCTGCCGTTTCCTGCTCCAGGGGGTCTTTCCAATCCACAGGTCGAGCCCGTGCCTCTTGCCTCCCCTGCACTGGCAGGTGGATTCCTCACCACGAGCGCCGCCAGGAGCCCAAGCTCAGCCTGTGCTGTGCTTAGTTGCTCAGTCGTGTCCGGCTCTCACGGACTGTGCCCCGCCAGGCTCCTCTGTCCACGGGGATTCTCCAGGCCAGAATACTGGAGTGGGTGGCCATGCCCTCTTCCAGGGAATCCTCCCAGCCCAGGGACTGAACCTAGGTCTCCCACACTGCAGGCAGATTCCTCACCATCTGAGCCAACAGGGAAGACCAAAACTGGTCCTGCTGGGTCCCACATATTCTAGTACACTCTTACATCTTAGAAAGCTCAAACTTAAATCACCTTTACAAATTCAGTACGTGTTCCATCGTCCTGTCTCCTGGCCTATGCCTGACGTGGCTCACCCCAGCATTTACTCACCACAGCGGGGGGGTCGTTCCAGTCTTCATAGGAGATGGCGGCGTATGGATAGATCCGATCGTTGATGATCTGCAGGGTAGCCAGGGCAATGGCCTTGATTGACTGGAAGTATGCTTCCCAAAACCATCGTGCCTGTGAAGAAAACCACACTGCGTGAAGTGAGCAGAGTGAGGGAAGAACTAGAGGCTCCATCGCAGGCACCTCTGGGTTGCGGTCATTTCCTTATTCTCAAAGACGAGCAAGCCCGAGGCAAAAGCCTGCCCGCTGTGCAAGGCAATTCCATCAGAGTGGGCATTCATCCAAGGCAGTCAAAACAGGACATGAGCGCAGGCAACGCACATGGAATTCAACTTAGATATAAAAGAAACAACGTGGGGGTGAAATGTCAAGTTTACAGTCTTTTTTTTGAATATTACTACTAAAGTGCACATAAAGTACATTCAGTACTTATAATTACTGTCCAGATATAGAACATTTCAGCACCCCAGGAGAGTCCTCTTTGCTGCACCCCGTCAGTATCTCACCTCTCCAAGAGTAATCCCTACTCTGCTTTCTGCTAACCCACTAAGCAATTTCATATTAACGGAACCAAACGGTGTTTACTCTTCTGTGTCGGACCTCTTTTGCTGAACACTGTAATATTAAAATTGGATTCCAGTGTCAGGTTATGCTGGCCTCATAAAAGGAGTTGAAAAGTGAGTAGAAAAAGTTCTATTCTTTGAGAAATGTTAGGCAAGTTTGGCATTATTTCTGCCTTGAAAGACTGATAAGTCATCAAAAGAGCCATCTCAGGGTTTTTTTTGGGGGGGTAGGGTGAGTAATGATTTTAAATCATGGATTTTCTTTCATAGACATAAGATTCTGCATATTTTCATGTCAGTTTTGTAGGTGGTATTTTTCAACAAATATGTTCACTTTAATCTGTTAAATGTTTGGACTAAATGTATGTTAATGTCTATTTAATGCCTATAAAATCTGTAGTAATACTTCTCATTTCATTCCGGATATTGATCATCTGTGTTTTCCCTTTGTACTTGATCAGTCTTACTGATGTTTATCAATTTTATTAATATTTTCCATTTCATTTTGTTGATTTTCTTCAGCTCAGTTCAGTTGCTCAGTCATGCCTGACTCTTTGAGACGCCATGGACTACAGCAGGCAGGCCTCCCTGTCCATCACTGACTCCCGGAGCTTACTCAAACTCATGTCCATTGAGTCGGTGATGCCATCCAACCATGCTGTCCTCTCTCGTCCCCTTCTCCTCCTGCCTTCAATCTTTCCCAGCATCAGGGTCTTTTCTAATGAGTTGGCTCTTCACATCAGGTGGACAAAGTATTGGAGTTTCTGCTCAGTATCAGTCCTTCCAATGAATATTCAGGACTGATTTCCTTTAGGATTGACTGGATTGATCTCCTTGAGAGTCCATAGGACTCTCAAGAGTCTTCTCCAGGGAGAATGGCATTGAAACATGTATACTATCATGTAAGAAACAAATCGCCAGTCTATGTTCGATACAGGATACAGGATGCTTGAGGCTGGTGCACAGGGATGATCCAGAGAGATGATATAGGGAGGGAGGTGGGAGGGGGGTTCAGGATTGGGAACTCATGTACACCCGTGGCAGATTCATGTCAAAGTATGGCCAAACCAATACAGTATTGTAAAGCAAAATAAAGTAAAAATTAAAATTAAAAAAAAAAAAAGAGTCTTCTCCAACACCACAATTCAAAAGCATCAGTTCTTTGGTGCTCAGCTTTCTTCATGGTCCAACTCTCACATCCATACATGACCACTGGAAAAACCAAAGCCTTGACTAGACGGACCTTTGTTGACAAAGTAATGTCTCTGCTTTTTAATATGCTAAGTTTGTCACTGCTTTTCTTCCAAGGAGCAAACATCTTTTAATTTCATGGCTGCATTTACCATCCGAAGTGATTCTGGAGCCCAAGAAAATAAAGTCTGTCACTGTTTCCATTGTTTCCCCATCTATTTGCCATGAAGTGATGGGACCGGATGCCATGATTTTAATTTTTTGAATGTTGAGTTTTAAGTCAGCTTTTTCACTTTCACCTTCATCAAGAGGCTCTTTAGTTCCTCTTCGCTTTCTGCCATAAGGATGGTGTCATCTGCATATCTGAAGTTATTGATATTTCTCCCGGCAATCTTGATTCCAGCTTGTGCTTCATCCAGTACGGCATTCTGCATGATGTACTCTGCATATAAGTTAAACAAGAAGGGTGACAAAACACAGCCTTGACGTACTCCTTTCCTATTTGCAACCAGTCCATTGTTCCATGTCCGGTTCTAACTGCTGCTTCTTGACCTGCATACAGATTTCTCATGAGGCAGGCAAGGTGGTCTGGTGTTCCCATCTCTTTAAGAATTTTCCAGTTTGCTGTGATCCACACAGTCAAAGGCTTAGCATAGTCAATGAAGCAGAAGTAGATGTTCTTCTGGAACTCTCTGCAACTGATGTTGGCAATTTGATTTCTGGTTCCTCTGCCTTTTCTAAAGTTCTCAGTTCACATACTGTTGAAGCCCCCTTGGAGAATTTTGAGCATTGCTTTGCTGGTGATGAGTGCAATTGTGTGGTATCTTACTTACTTAATTCTTCACCTAACATTTTTTCTATTTTGTTCCTCTCTGCTCTTATCTTTACTTTCTTTGGTTTTGGGGGACTTTAATCCATACTGCATTTAGATTCTTGAGATTGAAGTTTAGATATTTCAATCTTTCTTCTTTCTTAATACATAAATACAAAGCTAAAAATTTACTCCTATGCACTATTTTAAATGCATCCCACACATTTACATATCATTTTCATTATAATTTAGGTTAAAAAAATTAATTTCCATTGTAATACTTTCTTTGGCCCAAAGGGCATTTATTAATAGAAGTATAGTTTAATTTCCAAACATTTTCGGATTTTATATTTATCTGTTACTGATTTCTACTTTGCACTGTAGTCAGGGAACATACATGTTATTTCAAAACCCTGCAATTTATTTAAACTTGATTTATGGCCCGGCACATTGTTTATTTTTGTCAATGATCTATGTGCACTTTAAAAAGAGTATTTTGCTGTTGATGAGTGTAATGTTTTACAATTGTCAAGCAGAGTAAGTTGATTATTTAGTATGGTCTAAATATTCTATACCTTTATTGACTGTTCTCTGCCTGTATGCACGTGTGTATGTGTGTTTATTTCCAAAATTTTTACTTTCAAATTTCTGCCCTTAAAGTTTGTCTAAAGATTATCTCTCATAAAAAGATATAAATGGATTTTAATATTTTATCCCATTTAAAAATCTTTGGCTTTCAGTTGTACATATAGTCCATTTATACTTAATGTAATTTCTGATACAGTTGAGTTTTAAGTGTTTGCTCATTTTATTTGTTCACAGAGGTCCACAGATGTACCTCAGTGTAGCTCTTTGTATTTACCCTACTGAGAACTGTATAGCTTCTCTAATCTGTGACTTTATGTCTCCTGATGCTTTTAGAAAACTGTCAGTATTTTTTAAAATGTTGGTTCTATCACACTCTCCTCTTCTACAAGTCCAAATACACATGTATGTAAAATATTTTCATCACGTCCTGTATGTCTCCTATTCTCTTCTGTATTTTTCCTCTCTGTGCTTCAATCTGTGTATTTTTCTACTAATATTCCATCTGGTCCAATAATCCTTTATTCTTTTCTAATAATCCTTTATCCTTTGTGTGTGTAAGTCTATAAACTGCTATTAAATCCATGTATTGAACTGTTAATATCACTTCTTATATTTTTCATTTCCAGAATTCCACTTGGCTAAGAAGATTTTGTATCTTTGTTGAAATCTTCCTTCTTTACTTCTATATTATTAAGTATTGTTAGTTCCCAACTGGTAACTCCAATATCTGAATAAACTTTAAGTCTCTTTCTACCATCTCTTTTTATTCTTCATTTTGGTCATTTGGTTTTAATTTCTAGTGTCACGCGAGTGTATGTTCCTTGATTCTTTGTCTCATCACAACAAAGATTGGGAGTGACGGACATTTCTGAAGCCCCCTCGGCGAGTCACAGCTCTCAGGTCTTGGATAGACCGTGTTACAGCTCTCAGGTCTCGAATGGACCATGTTATAGCTCTTAGACAAATCAGTGTTACAGCTCTATTTTATTTAGAAGATAGCGGGAAAATCCATCTTCGAGGCGTGAGGACACGTTTGATCTAAAGACACGAGGAGAAGAGCGGCCCAGCGCACAGGAGAGAGAGAGGGAGAGAGGGAGAGAGCGAGCGAGCTGGCTTTGGCTCTTTTTATTTATATGTTTCTCTCTCCCTGGGCCTGCCCTATGTAAATTGGGCCAGCCAGGAGTGTTGTTTGTTTTACCTGAGGTCCTCACTCTGGTCCTCTGACCTTCTTTTGTTTCATTTCCGCGGGTTTTTCCCTTCCTTGTCTGTAGCCACTGCCATTTTGGACTCCTTTTCCCTGTTCTACCTACCTAACACTATGCATCTTAATTTTTTATTAGATACCAATATTCTGCATTAAAAATTATAGAGGTTCTGGACAATCCAGATTATCTTTCTCTTAAGAAGATAACACATTCTGCTGGCAGGCACAGAGAATGCAGTCAGACAACTTTTATCCTGTCAGCTTCAACTTTTGTCAGCACTAACTTTTTTCAGCTTGCCCTTAGTCTGAAGGTGTGGCCTTCTGGGCCTTCAACCAAAGCCTGGGGTGTTTCCCAGGACCCCTCCATCCTGGCATCCTGAACATGGACCTTTGTCGCATTAGCACTATGTATGGTTGCTGAAATAGCCGCACAGCTCCTTAGGCTCTCAGCTGCTTCTTTCTGCAGGGACTCCAGGAGTCTTGCTCTGATCGTGTACACCTTAGAAGTTGGCAAAGACCTTAATGGAAGACTGCAAGCTCATTTTTTGTTTATTTCCCCATGATTCCCTTTCTCCTGAGACTTTTGTCCTTCAAATCCCAGATACTCTGGGAACCCCCTAACCCCAACCTGTCAGCCCTGTGTGGCTGCTGTTTCCTGTGAAGACTCCATACCCAGGACTGTGAACTAGAAGTCCTCGGGGAATGGCGTCAGAGTGAACAGGCAGCTACCCTCAGGGTGCTCCTGTCTCTCAGGAATTGTCCCTCAAGTCCTGGCTGCTCTCTGAACTGTTGTTTCATCTATTATAATGAGCTTCTGTACTTCTTTTTCTTTTATTGACAGGAGGGTTACTCCCAAACCAGCCACTCTGTCAGTCTTCTGAAAGAAGACAGTTTCTTATCCAAGCAGAGTTTAAACTCGGTTCCTAAGGAAAGCCAGGATGCTGATGCCGATGACCTCTCTAGCTTCATTCAGCCTACGATTCCACTCAAAATCAGAGGCTGTTTGCGTTTATGCAAGGGGGCCAAACATATCCAAGTTTAGCATGAGAAACTGGAAGCATAACCAAAATAGGGAGAGGAAAAAAAGACACTTTCTAGTCTAGACTTACTGACTTTGGGTCTGTTTCCTGGACAAGTCCTCTATTAGTTAAAGCCTTGGATTACTTCTGAGTTATATGACGACTATTGTTTCCACTAACAATAAAGGAGAAGGCACAGCATCACAATGAGAATTTCTCCTATTCAGAGAAAATCAGAAACAGATTTAGCTTCCAGGGGCATCTGACTTAAGCCGTCCTGCGGTTTGCCATTTGGGTACAGCCAGGGGGCCTCTTGGCTGCCTGCTGCTACTTCGTAGATACACTCCACTCGCTCCAGTCTCCTTCCTGCTCAGCCATGCTGCTGCTTCCCCTCCCATCGTCCAGCCGAAGCATCTACAGTTCATGAGCCCTAAGAGAACCTACTTTTTCTGTGAAACTTTTACTAAGCACCCCCAACATCAACAATCTTCCCTTACTAAGACATCCCACCCCATTCACAGCCCTTATCTTGCGGCTTAGTTCTCTGATACACCATTCTAACACTGCTTTACTGGCATTTCAGATGACCACTTTTCTCTCTCCAGCTACACTGTGAATTTCTTGGCTGTGGAAACTGGCATTTTTTTTTGTTTTCTCATTAGTGTCCTACAAATGTTAGAATGTTTTGCCTGCTGCAAAGCACTACTGTACCCATGATCTCATTTGCTCTTTATAACCAAGTCTGTCAAGTTTTGGGGGTAGGGTGGCAGATACAAATTCCATTTTATACGTGAGAAACTGAGCTATTAAGTGGCAAAGTCACCAATCCAACCCGTCAATCCTAACTGTAAAGTCAGACCTTCTATCTCATTCTAGAATATGAAGCGTACCAGCACAGAGTATGGAAATGGTCCTCTGCCAAGGCACCAAGATGCATGAGCCCAGACATAAACACAGCTCAAATATTTACCTCCTTTTCTACCCAAATGGGTTCATCGTCATTTTTTTTTAATTTCAAATCACACCACACTCAAACTCAAGCATTCCGAAGCTTTGCATTCACATTTAATCACAGTGGAGACAGCAGCATTTGGGATTTACACGAAACAATGACTGGGAGCAAATCCACCTAGGATACCAGCCAGAGGCACAAGTGTAGGACGGAGACTCTGATTTAAGATGTCTCAAATCATCTCATCCTGTCCACCAAATTGCAGTTCTCTTGGAAAGGAAGCAAGCCTTGCCAATAATCACAGCTGAAGTGTCTTGGCCTGTGGATAAGTGAACTTCACAGGCTTAATTATTTCTGCAGGACCTCTTTAACACCTTGCAGCATTTAGAAGGCATAATTTACAGCGCCCCCAGGACTCAGCCTAGGCCACTTTTCAGCAGAGAGGAAGGAGTTTTCAGCTCTGTTGCAATACACGAAAAGCACCACCATTCCCATCCAGTGAGCTAAATGCAAACGCTCATTTTCTATTGAGGTCTTTTCCCCCTATCAACATGGGCCACACTTCTCTCCACCTGAAAACTTGAAATGAGGGATTCTTCCACAAACACGCGGATTCCCCACACGCTCTACTCTATGCATCTACACAGCTGAAAGCTAAGTCATATATGAAAAGGTCATACCAACAACCTCCAACAAAGCATTTAACTTTTCCTCATGAAACCGATACCACAATAATTTTGTAAAAGCAGATTTCAAAGCACAAGAACTAAAGTTCCTATGACACTTTCAAACATTAGAATCATGAAGCAAAAGGCAAGGATTGGGCCAACTTAAAACTATCTCAAGCAAATACAAACTTCAAACTAAAATTGCTATTGTGGTTTAATTTCTTTGATTTTCAGTAACATAAAGCCAAAAGGACTAGCAATAACAAGTGTTTAAAGGAAGCAAGCACAATATGGGAGAAAGAGTCATGGTGATGAGCGTCCCGCACGATATTAAGCAGCTTGTTGCTGCTGCTGCTGCTGCTATGTCGCTTCAGTCGTGTCCGACTCTGTGCAACCCCATATACGGCAGCCCACCAGGCTCCCCCGTCCCTGGGATTCTCCAGGCAAGATCGATGGAGTGGGTTGCCATTTCCTTCTCCCATGCATGAAAGTGAAAAGTGAAAGTGAAGTCGCTCAATCGTATCCAACTCTTGGCAACCACATGGATTGCAACCTACCAGGCTCTTCCATCCATGGGATATTCCGGGCAAGAGTACTGGAGTGGGGTGCCATTGCCTTCTCCATTAAGCAGCTTCAGGTCAGTTCAGTTCAGTTGCTCAGTCGTGTCCGACTCTTTGTGACCCCATGAATCGCAGCACCCAAGGCCTCCCTGTCCATCACCAACTCCCGGAGTTCACTCAGACTCACGTCCATCGAGTCCGTGATGCCATCCAGCCATCTCATCCTCTGTCATCGCCTTCTCCTCCTGCCCCCAATCCCTCCCAGCATCAGAGTCTTTTCCAATGAGTCAACTCTTCGCATGAGGTGGCCAAAGTACTGGAGTTTCAGCTTCAGCATCAGTCCTTCTAAAGAAATCCCAGGGCTGATCTCCTTCAGAATGGACTGGTTGGATCTCCTTGCAGTCCAAGGGACTCTCAAGAGTCTTCTCCAACACCACAGTTCAAAAGCATCAATTCTTCAGCGCTCAGCTTTCTTCACAGNGCATAGAAGTTAAATAAGCAGGGTGACAATATACAGCCCTGACGTACTCCTTTTCCTATTTGGAACCAGTCTGTTGTTCCATGTCCAGTTCTAACTGTTGCTTCCTGACCTGAATATAGGTTTCTCAAGAGGCAGGTCAGGGGGTCTGGTATTCCCATCTCTTGAAGAATTTTCCACAGTTTATTGTGATCCACACAGACAAAGGCTTTGGCGTAGTCAATAAAGCAGAAATAGAAGGCTCGATAAAGGACAGAAATGGTATGGACCTAACAGAAGCAGAAGATATTAAGAAGAGGTGGCAAGAATACACAGAAGAACTGTACAAAAAAGATCTTCATGACCAAGATAATCACGATGGTGTGATCACTCACCCAGAGCCAGACATCCTGGAATGTGAAGTCAAGTGGGCCTTAGACAGCATCATTACAAACAAAGCTAGTGGAAGTGATGGAACTCCAGTTGAGTTATTTCAAATCCTAAAAGATGATGCTGTGAAAGTGCTGCACTCAATATGCCAGCAAATTTGGAAAACTCAGCAGTGGCCACAGGACTGGAAAAGGTCAGTTTTCATTCCAATCCCAAAGAAAGGCAATGCCAAAGAATGCTCAAACTACCACACCATTGCACTCATCTCACATGCTAGTAAAGTAATGCTCAAAATTCTCCAAGCCAGGGTTCAACAATACAAGAACTGTGAACTTCCAGATGTTCAAGCTGGTTTAGAAAAGGCAGAGGAACCAAAGATCAAATTGCCAACATCCGCTGGATCACTGGAAAAAGCAAGAGAGTTAAGCAGCTTAACCCTCTCTATTTTTTGAATCTATGGGATGGATACCACACCACCTTTCTCTTGGAGCTGCAGGTTCTGTGAGATGAGGTTTGTAAAGCTCCTCACCCTGTGCAGAGCAGATAATCAGAACATCTCCTCCACACGTGCACCCATCCTGCCCCTCGAGGTCACTTACAGTATATACTACATTCCATGCGATTTGGGGGTGGGGAGAGAGATGGGAGAAGAGGAAAGACAGAAGGGATTCTAAGGTTACACTCCATTCATTTCAATTCTTGAAGCCAGGAAAAGAATCCAACTGGTCAGAGAAGGGAGGTAGGTATAATAAAAATAAACACGAGGATGACAGACCTTAACACTGAAAAATATCTCACCCACTAACATGTCTCTTCTACCTGAATCTCTAAGCCTCCAAGGCAGAGGCCAGCACCTCTCTGCAGACCGTGAGAGTGGGGATGCATCTGGTTTTGCTCATCACTGGTCTTGCAGCCCCTAGCACAGCACCTGTCAAGGAGTGGACAGTCGAATGTTTGTTGAAAGAACAAATCCATCTCCCTCACAGGTGCCACACGCATCTCATTGAACTCTCCAGATCGTCTAAGCACCAGCCCATGACCTTAAAGGAGGAAAATGGTCATTTCATAAAAAGGATTACCTCTTGCATGCAGAATTTTAAAAGGGAAAAGATGGTGGGGGGAAAGGAGTGGATTTGAGGGGGAAAAAAAAGGAAAACTTGTTTCTAGGTGAAATGGCAAGGCAGAAATAGGACCATGGGTGTCCCTTATATTGTGTGTGTATAGACCATGAGAGAGAGAATCAGTAGTTAGAACTATGCCTTGCAAGTCTGACCTGGAAGTGTCCAGGATATCTAACCATGAAGAAATTACACAGAAGAACCCCAGGACCCCAAAGTAGTCTAAGGGTGACTGCATCCCAAGCACAGTGACGAGTCTCCAACACCCTTTCATCGGCAGCCAGCTGCACACTGCCCTTTCCAACAGAATCTCCTGAATGTGACCCATGCCAACAGACTTCGTTTTAATATATTAAAAGGACATTTCTAATGAAAACCACAAAATGAAAACTGGCAACGCTGTCCAAACACATTAACGGTGGATCAGTAGGTACCCCAATATTACTCTACTTCCCCACCCCCACCCACTGTTTGGCCACAAAATAAAAGATCTGCCTCTGCTTGGGATCTAGAAAGTCACAAAGAAACCTGGAATCTACGGTAATAATGAGAAAAAGCCACCAGATACACCACCAACACCGTAACTTGCCCTGGGCGTGTGGGAGAGCTGCGGTCAGAAGGCAATCGGGGACACCCAATTTCCAAGAGTGCCACCCAGGAGCCATGGGACACTCAACTCCAGCTCGGGAAGAGCAGAGAAGGCAGGGTGGCTGCTATAAAGGCAGTCGCCAAAACCAGCTGACATTTTAACAGATTCTTCAAACTGAGCGTGGGCTAGTAGGGCAGTTTGGGAGTTCTGGACACAAGCAGAATCTGCACTTACTTTTGAGCCCTTTTCTGCTGGATGTTCTCGAGAAAAATGGGGGAAGGGGAAGAAACCAGAAAGATGTCTCTTTCTCGAATCTTCTTTTTTCATCCAAAGCCAAATCTCTACCTGCTGGGGGGTTAAGCAGGAAAAGCCCTCACCCCCAAAGGTGGATGCAGATTCTCAGCTTCTGGGAGAGGGGGAGACAGGCAGCCTGCCCCACACTGGGAGGGCAGGAACCCTTCCAGCTCCCAGCAGGCCACAGCTGTGGCTGGGGTGGAAGCAAAAGCCTCTGCTCCCAAGGGAGGGGTAGGAGACTCCCTCCAACCCCAGACCCCCACAGACAAAGGGCAGACTCCAGCTACCCCAGGAACACTGAGATAGCCCCTCTCTACGGCCCCAGCAAACAAGCCTGTGAGACTGAGGCTGGACCAGGGGAACGGAACCCTCCTGGCCCACCACAGGTCTGGCACCACATACAAGCAACAGAAGTCTACCTACCCGCCGATGGGAACACGGCTCCCTGTGTAGTGCAGGTGGGCAGGGCCTGCTGGAAGCGGAGGGCGGGGCTGGAACTCTGAGAAAAGCCCCAGTTCCCTGTGCCCGACACGAGAACAAGGAGACCACCGGCAGCATCTGGAGTCAGTGGTGTTGAAGGTGAGTCCAGCGACAGAAAAACCCAGACCCAGCCCTGTTATATGCTAGGGTGAGTCAACCTCCCATGCGAATGGCTCACAGAAGAGGTCTGCGCACCGCTGGACATGACATTTACTTGAGGTCTCCTGTTTTTCTAACACAGTCCATCACTCAATCAAAGTTTATCAGAAACAAAATACAAGAGAAAACAATCCACTGTCATAACATAAACCCGTCAATAGAACTAGGCTGAAAGATGACCAAGATGTTTGGAACTACCAGATGGAGACTTCAAAATAACTATAATTAATATGTGAAAGAATCTATATGTGAAAAAGGTGGACAACCTGCATGAACAGATGGGCTTATTCAGTAGACAGATGAAAACTATCTGTAAACAAACAGCCAAATGAAAATGCTAGAAATAAAAAGCGTAGTATCACAGAATTTCTTCAATTGGCTTATCATCACACTAGATAGAGCAGAAGAAAGAGATATGGTAGTAAACTTGGAAATAAGAAATGATCCAAACCAAAATGCAAAGAGAAAAAGAGTACAAGAAAATGAGTGTCCAAGAACTGTAGAACCACATGGAATGTCCGAACAGTACCTGGAGCCAGAGTTCCAGAGAGAGGGTTCAGAAACAAGGCGACAGATACATTTAGAGAAATAGTGGCTAAGAGT
This sequence comes from Redunca redunca, assembly GCA_006410935.1. Classification (NCBI taxonomy): domain Eukaryota; kingdom Metazoa; phylum Chordata; class Mammalia; order Artiodactyla; family Bovidae; genus Redunca; species Redunca redunca. Next base: position 113,623 of record SJYQ01000634.1, read on the forward strand.
TTTCCCAAATTAATGAAAAACAATAAAACGGACTGAATAAGCACAGAGAACCAAGACAGATTAAATAAAGCATTTGCCTTCTCCCTCAGGAAGTTTGAGAAACAGCTGCACCGTCGGGCCGCAGAAGCCCTTCTGCCTCTGAGCAGCAACCTGGGAGATTCCGGGGAATCTGAGGTCAGGAGATTTTCTCTCAGCTCACCACACTGACAGAACCATTTATCTCAGGTGAAGGGCTGGAAAATATTTCCACGCCTCATGGATTAATTTTTCAAAGCTGTGCCTGAAGGTGAATCTGAAAACTTCCAAAGGGATTCCGAGGCTTTCCAAGCACTAACGTACCACCAGCAGACGAGCTCCTTTTCATTTCTTTGCTGTGACAAATGGAGCCAGTGAGCATTCCTATGACGGCCCCAGAGCCTCGTACACGGCAAGCTCTGCAGGGTCATACGGGCTCTCTTCCCCGTCACCTTCCCGGGCAGGTAAGAGGGCCTGAGCAGGGAGCCGAGGTCCTTCTTGCTAACGTCACTTCCAGGGTGCGGCTAACCCCGTAGCCAGCCTGGAGGCAACGGAGACAGGCATGGACAGCCTCCTCCCGGCAGCCGAAAACACACACCACGGTGAGGTTGAGGGGTAATCAGGGTATCCTGATGCCCAGTGGGGATTACTGCAAGACTGGCTTCTTGTTCATTCTTTTGCTGACTCCAGTTTATAAACCAAAGAGTTAACTGCCAACATAAACAGGGAGAGGAAAAAAAAAAAACACAAAAATCAACAAAAGCCCCTCGGGGCAATTCTCAAGGACTGAAGGTTTTATAAAAATGTACTAGGCCCAAGCTATCAGTTTTTCTAAAGGAGAGGCTCACTGACATTTGATACTTTTACTCAGTGGTCCAACGAACAATAATAAATAGGGTTTATCTGCTTTAAAATAAGAGATTTCTGAAGCAAAGAAAGTCAACATATCGAGGATTTATCAGCACACCATTTTTTTCTTTACTTAAATCATTTGTTAATTTAATTACATTTAAGTGCCGCTGGATCATCAAAAAAGCAAGAAAGTTCCAGAAAAACATCTATTTCTGCTTTATTGATTATGCCAACGCCTTTGACTGTGTGGATCACAAGAAACTGTGGAAAATTCTTCAAGAGATGGGACTACCAGACCACCTGACCTGCCTCTTGAGAAACCTATATTCAGGTCAGGAAGCAGCAGCTGGAACTGGACATGGAACAACAGACTGGTTCCAAATAGGAAAAGGAGTACGTCAAGGCTGTATATTGTCACCCTGCTTATTTAACTTCTATGCAGAGTACATCATGAGAAACGCTGGGCTAGAAGAAGCACAAGCTGGAATCAAGATTGCCAGGAGAAATATCAATAACTTCAGATATGCAGATGACACCACCCTTATGGCAGAAAGCAATGAAGAACNCAGTCCATCCTAAAGGAGATCAGTCCTGGGTGTTCATTGGAAGGACTGATGCTGAAGCTGAAGCTGCAATACTTTGACCACCTGATGTGAAGAACTGACTCGTTAGAAAAGACCCTGATGCTGGGAAAGATTGAGGGCAGGAGGAGAAGGGGACGACAGAAGATAAGATGGTTGGACGGCATCGCCTACTCGATGGAGGTGAGTCTGAGTGAACTCCAGGAGATGGTGATGGACAGGGAGGCCTGGCATGCTGCGGTTCATGGGGTCACAGAGTCAGGCACGACTGAGCGACTGAACTGAACTGAAATGCCTTCCTCCATAAAACATGAGAGTGCTTTTCTTCACTTCTGCCGCCCTCGCCACACCAGCATCCTGCACCGGAACCTCTCCCTAGTGCCCCCGGAAGCACTTCTCCAGCACCTACCACAGTCTTCCAAGTCCCGTTATCGCCATTACTTGATCCCAGCACCTGAGGCGCTCACACCCACCACTCACTGATCCTTCCACAAAGCCACAGACATCTGTTTGGGTAACAGTAGCCGACTTCACTTCATAATTTTTTGATAAATATAAAAAATGTTTTTATTTACCAGGCCTACTTGTAATTGCTTTCTTTTGAACTTTTCGTTTTGAAACAATTTTTGACTTAGAGAACAGCTGCAACAGTAGAACAGAGAGTTCTGAATACCCTCACTAGCTTCTCCTAATGTTAGTCTCTTTCATCTCGATGGTACAATGATCAAAACTAAGATGTTAACGTTAGGTTAATTCTATTAACTCAGCTAAAGACTTTTGTTTTTTCTTTTTGGACTTTCCTAGTTTTCTTCTAAGGTCATTTTTCTGATCCGGCATCTTATCCAGGACACTGCATTGCTTCTGGCTGCCATCGCCCCTTAGTTTCAATCTTTCCCTACAGTTCATGACCTTAACACCTTGCCAAATGTGGTCAGGAATTTGTAGAATGTCCCTCAGTCTGGTTGGTCTGAGGTACTTTAACTGTTATGACTGAGGTTATGGATTTTGGAGAATACTACATAGATGATGTGCCTTTCTCTTTACTTCATAACTGGGGACACATGGTGGGTATCATCATGACTTATTACAAGGGGAAGTTCACCTTGATTACCTAGTTAAAGGTGAGGTCTTCCAGGTTTCTCCACTGTAAAGTTATCATCCCCATCTCATAGCCTATGCATTAGAACCAAGTCACTATGTTCAGACCATATTCAAAGAGAAGATAATTAAGCTTTACATCCTGGAGGAGGCAGTATCAGAGAAATACATACTGTTTTTAGTGTTGTTTAAAAGAATTAAAAACTATGAAATTCTATTCACTGAGCAGTACGCGCGTGCACACACACACACACACACACACACACAGCTAGTCTACATATACACAGAACAGGATTTTATTAAAATCCTTAAGCCTCTGGGTATTTGTGGCTTAGGGAAGTATAAAACATTTTCTTTCTTGAATAATTCCACTAAATAAAAAAATCTGACATTTGCCTTAAATGTTAAGTTGAAACCTGATAACATATCTCAGCTACTGAAAAGAGAAAAGCATGTAGCCAGTTTTTACTAAAAATCTTAGAGATGAAATCTACTGAGACCGCAAATATTTCTAAATTTCAACTGCTTCTAATCTCCTATTTTAATTTTACACAGAATTATCATCCAAAAATAGAGTAAGCACCCCAATCTGATAATTTGGGAAAGAAAGGAAAAAAACCTAAGGAAACTAGTAGCAGTAATTAATAAGAAAACAGAAAAAGAAAGAGTATTTGAAAAGACATCCAAGAGCTTTCCATTGATTTTCTATTAAGAAAATCCTAGAAAATCAACTAAAAACCCATCAAAGCTAATAAGGAAGTTCAATAAAGTGGCCAGCTACAAAATAATTTGTAAAATAACTAAAACAAAAAACAAAAACTTTTCTATGCCAGCAATTCCCAGTGAGGTTTCACACACAAACACACACACAGAATTAGTGGCAAAGCTCATTCAAAGAATTAGTGGCAAAGCTCATTCTACTGGACTTCCCTGGTTGTACAGTGGAAAAGAATCCCCCTGCTGATGCAGGGGACATGGGTTCGATCCCTGGTTGGGGAAGATTCCCCAGGCTTGTGCCACAACTACTGGAGCCGCGTGCTCTAGGGTCCACAAGCCACAACCGCTGAGCTCAAGCACTGCAATACTGAAGCCCATGTGCCTAGAGCCCGTGGTCGGCAGCAGGAGAAGCCGTCACAGTGAGAAGCTCCTGCACCATAAGAGCAGTCCCCACTCAATGCCACCAGAAAAAACCCTCGCAAAGCGAGAAGACCCAGCACAGCCAAAAAAAGAAAAAGCTCATCTCCTTACCCTAACTCCTCACACCCAGGTTATTCTTAGTCCTCCAGACAGACATGAAGCTGCCTCCCCAGTATCCAGCACCTTGTTCATCTTTCCTAACAAAATCACCTTATAGTACTAAATTACCCAGCCTCTTTCGTAGCAATGGATACTACATGACAATGGAAGCTACGTGACCCAGTTTGGGTGCAGTCCCTGGATATGTGAGTTTTCATAACTAACAAGCTAAAATCTGAGCTTGGCAATATCACAACAGAAACTTCCAAAACTGCAAAGAGAAAAAAGACAGGGAAAGAACAAAATATCCAAGGACCATGGGACTACTACAAAAGGGGTAACATACACATAATACAAACACCAAAAGAAAAAAAATAAAATGGGAGAGGAAACATAATGACCAAGAATTTCCTCAAATTAATACCAAACACCAAACCACAGATCCAGGAAGCTCAGAGAACACTGGGTAGGATAAATACCAAAAACACTACACCTGTGCATATCATAGTGAAACTTTAGAAACACAAATATTTAAAAATTTTCTGAAAGAAGCCAGAGAGGGGGAAAAACACCTTAGCTATAGAGGAGCAAAGGTAACAATTACATCTGACTTCTCAGAAACCACACAAGCAAGAAGAGAGTGGAATGACACCTATAAAGGCTTAAGAGAAAAAACCCACCAACACAGAATTTTATACCCTGGAAAACCCTTCAGAAGTAAAGGAGAAATAAATAATTTCTCAAGCAAAAATTGAGAAAGTTTGTTGCCAGTATTCCTGTTTACAGGAAATGTTAAAAGAAGTTCTTCAGAGAGAAGGAAAATGATGTAGTCAGAAACAGATGTACATAAAGAAAGGAAGACATTCACAGAGGGACTGCTGCTGCTGGGGCTAAGTCGCTTCAGTCGTTTCCAACTCTGTGTGACCCCACAGACGGCAGCCCACCAGGCTCCCCCGCCCCTGGGATTCTCCAGGCAAGAACACTGGAGTGGGTTGCCATTTCCTTCTCCAAAGCAAGAAAGTAAAAAGTGAAAGTGAAGTCGCTCAGTCGTGTCCGACTTTTAGGGACCCCATGGACTGCAGCCCACCAGGCTCCTCCGTCCATGGGATTTTCTAGGCAAGAATACTAGAGTGGGGTGCCATTGCCTTCGCCACAGAGAGGGACTGCTGCTGCTGCTGCTAAGTCACTTCAGTCGTGTCCGACTCTATGCAACCCCATAGACGGCAGCCCATCAGGCTCCCCCGTCCCTGGGATTCTCCAGGCAAGAACACTGGAGTGGGTTGCCATTTCCTTCTCCAAGAGAGGGACTAAGTGAAGGTAAAATTAAAATTTTCACTTTTCTTATTCTTAATTGATCTAACAGATAATCTATAAAAGTAAAAAATTTATTTGATTCTGTGTATATATCTATATATAAAACGAGTGACTGCAATGATACAAGGGACAAGAGAAAGAACAAGGATTACTGTGTTAACATAAGGAAGGTACTTGCACTATCACTGAAGCAGGAATATTTGAAAATGGATTTGGATTTGATATAAATGTAAAGTGCAAACTCTAGGGCAACCACTAAAAAAGTATTTAAAAAGGAATGTAATTGATATGCTAACAAAGAGAATAAAATCATATAAACTACTAATTAAAACCACAAAAGATAAAATGTGTAGAAGACAAAAATATTAATAGGAAAAAAGAACAAAGCCAACAAATAGAAAACAGTAACAAATATGGTCAATTCAAGTATATCAATAATCACTTTAAATGCTAATGGCCTGAATACAATTAAAAGTTTGTCAGGGTGGATGAGAAAACAAGACCCAACTATATCTCGTCTATGAGAAACCCACTTTAAATAAACAGATACACATAAATTAAAGGAGATGGAGAAAGATATAGCATGCTAACACTAATCCAAAGACAATATAGGTAGCTATGTTAATTTCAGACAAAGAAGACTTCAGAACAAGGAAAATTACAGCACATAAAAAGTAGCATACACAATGATACAGAGGTCAATACTCCAAGAAAACATAACACTCCTCAATGTGTATGCAACCAACGAAACAGCATCGGAATACATGAGGCAAGAACTGGTAGAAATTCAAGGAGAAACAGATGAATCCTCTCCCAGAGCTGCCCTCTGTCAGAAGCACACAGATCCAGAAGCCAGAAAATCAGTAAGGGACATAGTTGAATGTATTCACAGCACCAAATAATTGACATCTGTAGACTATTTCATCCAACAGCGGCAGATTGGACACATTCTTCTCAAGCTCACATGTAACATTCACCAAGACAGACTACATTCTGGGCCATAAAGCATACTTGAACAACCATGAAAAGAAGTCATATGATGTCTGCTCTCAGACCGCAATGGAATTAAATTAGAAATAGTGACATGGAGGAAACATTATATGTTTGTTAAAAACCCACAGAATAGACAACCCCAAGAGCAAACCCTAACAAGGACTACAGACTTTGAGAGAGAAGGCTTTGTCCGTGTAGGGTCCCCTCTAACAATGGACCGCTGTGGCTCACTGTTAGCTGGGAGGCTATGCATCTGTGGGGACACGGTGTGTGGGAACTCTCCCTAACTCCTGCTTGATCTTGCTGTGAACCTAAAACTGCTCTGAAAAATAAAACTTAGTGATTAAGGGACTTCCCTGGTGGTCCAGTGGCTAAGACTCCGAGCTCCCAGTGCAGGCGCCCGGGTTCAATCCCTGGTCAGTGAACTAGATCCCAGACGCTGAAACTAAGAGCTCACACACTCCAACTCTTAGTGATGCAAACCGAGTTTGCATTACAATCTGAGTTACAACTAAAGATTCCAGGAGCTGCAGCTAAGACCTGGGGCAACTAAATAAATTAAATAAATACCTTTTTTAAATTTAGTAATTAAAGAAACAAAAAATCCTACCTGGACTTCAAGTTTTATCTCCTTGAAAGCACACTGAGGCCCTTTTCCAATTCATCTGACAATTTCTACACAAGAGTCAGCATCTATTCTCTGCCCTACTGTTATCTCATGGGGTGAAAATACTTATCTTCCTAGTTAGACTGAAAACTCTTTGATGGCCCTCAGTAAAAAGCAAAATCTGCTGGGCCCCACTGAAGGGCAAGGATTTGAAAACTTGGCCCATAAGTACTACAGATTTGGGGCAGTAGGTTTCCGTGGGTTCTCGTGGCTTCTTTACACTGGTATCCTACCGTTCCTCTACAGTAATGCCCAAGTGTCGAGAAAGTGGAACAGACTAACGGGACAGAGTGCCATTCTCAATGTCTCATTTTCCCCAACAGCAGCAGCAAAGCGGGACTGACTAGACTTGGCTTAACCAGCAAGACCTCTATTTTCAGCTGTGTCATTGCAGGGGAACAGCTGAGAACCATATTAAATGTGAAATGCAGCCACTACCGAGTGCAAGATCTAATGTATCACACCTAATGAACAAATTTTTGCTCTCCTCCTTGGATCTCATATAGAACCTGATGATTCTTGCTAGAACTTGAATCTCTCCTAGGATTTCATCTCTATTTTATTTTTATATTCTTCCGCATTCCCAGCCTTCTAAAAATATATCAGAATTCAGAATCCACAGTAGGTTTGTTGTTGTTGTGTCTTGTTTAAAATAGTCTCTACCCAGTTGGCACATAGGTAGTGAAGAGAAAAAATAAAATCACCTTAATAACGGCGACTATCATTATGAATGCTTCCCTGGTGGCTCAGTGGTAAAGAATCCACCTGTCAAAGCAGGAGATGTGGGTTCAATCCCTGGACTGGGGAGATCCCCTGGAGAAGCAAATGGCAATCCATTCCTGCCCGTACCTTTGCTTATGGGAAAACCCATAGACAGAGGAGCCTGGCGGGCTACAGTCCATGGAGTCCCAAGAGTCATACACGACTTAGCAAATAAACAACAACAAATGGTTATGAACCTCTGCCATGCAAAATGCGCCCTTTCTTCGCCTTCTCACCCTTTGGTGAGGACTCTGAGAACTTGCTCACAGCCTTTCCCCTTGGCTGGCTGCAGAGTACTCACTCCTTTAAATCTAGTTTTCTCTCTCTCCCTGAGTACCATTTTTGTTAACCATCCCTTAACTTTTCTCAATGTAATCCCCTTTTCCTGGTGCTGAGAGGAAGAGGTCTCTACACAGTCTTCCAGGCCAAGCTCCCCCTAGCCTGCTCCCAACAACTGCTAAAGGCTTCTCAACACAGCCGCAGCCCAAGCCTCATAGGAAGAGCTGAACACACCCACTTGTGCTTATTTGTGCTTATTTCTAGGAGTTCTAGACCTTGCTTTACATATAAAACCCTGAGTCAAAGGTTAGAAAACAAGCAAGTATGTGGACCAGCATTCAAATCCTATTTTGACACAGCGCTGAGTAGAAAATTCCCAAAAAGCCTATACGTAAGCACGTGTTGTCCATTTAGAACCAAAGATGTCCTTCTGTTCATCTCCAGCCTCTGCATTTATATTTATGGGGCGTGATTAAAGAATGGACATGCAGTTAGTTCCACCCATAGTTACCAGAGAAAACGGTTCCAGCATATATTCCTTAAGAATCACAAGGGACTTCCCCGGTGGTCCAGTGGCTCCCAGTGAAGGGGGCTCACGTTCAAATGGAACTGGATCCCACACGGCACGACTGCGAGCTCACATGCCTCAACCAGGCGAGCCCGCGCTGCAATAAAGACAGAAGACCCTGCGCGCCGCCACCAAGGCCCAGCAAAGCCAGAGAAAGAAGTAAACACGTTTTTAGAAGAATGACAAAAATGTAAGGAAGAGGTCAGGAGGATGAGGCCAGGGCAGTACTTTCTGACAGCAAGACGGTGTGCTCAGTTAAGTTCACAATGATTAATTAGACGACGTGGGGTTTTTTTTCAAAGGCTAATCAAATAAGGTTCCTTATCAGCTTACATAGCATCATAGAACACGGTTGATGCCCATAAAGAGCTGAAAAATCTGCGTTATCATCAGGGAAAGGATAGAGAGAAAGAACTGGAACATGGGACAAAGAGAGGCAAGTGAAGAAAAGGGATTTCAAATTCCTTCCTCTCTAAGTCATGCAATAGGATTTACAAATGGGAGAACTAAATTTGCCAGTAGGTGGAAAACAGAAAATAGTGGTAAGGACGAGCAACCTATAAACCATCATCAATACAGCAAGTAATGTATTGATGATGGTTTATACTCATCTAAAAGACATACTTATCTCAGTGTAAAAGGCAAATGCCCCCAGAGGAAAGGTGAGAAAAGTGAACTTTTTAATCATGTGCTACAAATTCTTCCCAGTCCCAAGCCTGCCACTAAAATTTTGTAACTACAGACCATCCATTAGCATCTAAGTTCACCTTCCCCCTTTGTAAAAATGAGAACTACAACTGCCTCATCAGATTTTCATGAGGTCAGTTATCAGACATGGGAGTTAACATAAATGCTACTTCTCCCCATCCCTTTGCCAAGCTTCCCTTTGTCAAGCGCAAGCTCATGACCATACTCACGAACACAGAACAAGACAGCAGAAAAACCAGGCCTGCCTCTTCTGAAACCTGAAAAGTGAAGTCGCTCAGTTGTGCCTGACTCTTTGTGACCCCATGGACAGCAGCCTACCAGGCTCCGCCGTCCATGGGATTTTCTAGGCAAGAATACTGGAGTGGGCTGCCATTTCTGATACCTGGGTACCTGCTAAAACCTCAACCTTTACTCTGAAGCAGAAAAAGACCCTGCCAGAGTGTTCTTTCTGCTAAGGATTATCAGTAATGTTCTACCTGAATTCTAGGAAAGCAGAGGAACTCGATGGAGATCATTTACTCCTTTGCTAAGCTAACTCCATCATAAATAGAAGGCACTTTTTCAACTCAATATTCTTAGAATATGAGGTTTGATTTCTTGCCAAAGAAGCTTTACTGAAGTCGTCCAATAACCATGGGTCCCTGGATTCGCCTCCCAACACTAAAGCTTTTACTCTTGTTCCGTAGGCTGGAAGCCAAGCAGATGTGGGAGAGCAGTCCATGCTATTTCTATCTCTTCTTGTAAGATCTAGTTTTTTCATAATGTAGAATGACTCAAGAAGACAGGGGAGAGTATCCCATCTTAAAAGGAAGCTGGGCCATCTTAAAAGTGTGGCTCATCTGACCTGTAAGCACTGGGACTGAACAAGTAAATGTAAGCCCTGTGACGCTTTCACTGCATCATCTTCACCATGCATCAAGTTCCCAGACACCACAGACGGCTAGATTTGCACGTTTTTGCCTTATTTAAAAGAAAACTTATTTCAAAATAGACTCTATTTGGGACAAGTCAGAAGAAAAGTGGGTAAAAGAACTTGAAGATGAGGGGAGGACTCGGTGAATACTTGTAGGGTGTGCTCAAATGTTACAATCTCCCATTCTATGGGAAGCCAGGAGGAACAGAGGAGCAAAGTGGGCAGCCTGACATGTGACAGGCAGCTCCTGAAATAGAAAGCCATAGGTTTCAAGTCTCAGGGGTATCACCTTCAAATATGTCAAGGCTCTAAGGGTGGATCAGTTTTCCCAACTGCTGATGCCCTGCTGTGAGGAGAGATCCCAAGCAAAACACAAGCTCCAACCGGGAGTCTTTGAGGTGGCAGGAGCCATGAGGAGTTCAAAGGCAAGGCCGGCCAGTGGCTTGCACCTCCAAGAGCCATGGGGGTGAGAGGTTACTAAAGCAGGAGCCACTAACCAATAAAACCGTGTTTGGTCAAACCTTCTCAGCAAAGAGACGAGAGATTCATTTCTGCTGTGCCCGGTTCCCCAGTTACCCACACCTCTGAATTACACTGTTCCCTCGGTCAGGTCGGGGAGCTTCTTTGGCAATAAGCAGCTGACCAGCCCTCTCTCCTGGCTGGGTTCATGGACCAGCTAAAAGGTTTGGACTGGAAACCTTTAATCAGGATCTGTCATCAAAAATAAACAAATAAGAGCACGACTTGGGTCAGTTTGTTGTAAAGGAATCCGCCCGGGGTGAGATTTCCCATGTTTGCTATACCAAAACAGGGAGAAAGCTGTAAGCTTGTTTGATCAGAAAAGGTAAATATAAAACAAGTCTCACTGCAACGGGCATACTTGAAAGGCCAACCCCTTCTAATTAAGACACACACGCAAAAAGCATGTGTGAAGGGACCGAGGACAGAACTTGAGGGCTCCTTTCATTCCACATTCTGCCACATAAGCTGCTTGCGGCTGGGAAGCGCCTTGGTCCGATCACGTGGCAGGTATTAAGACATGCTCTCCTGTTGATCCTGAGTGGAAACCCCAATGTGTGCTCCCTAAATTGGGACTCTGAACAGAGGGAGAAGTTTGAAAGAGCTACACTTGCTTTGTGAGTCGTTCTCATCTTTACCCCGTGTCCTTCCTTACCTTTGAGTAAGAATAGCTGAGGTTCATCATGGCAAGGACTCTAAAGAGAAATTTATGTCCCCATTCCCCACTCCAGAAAGCATCTAAGAATCTGAGTGAGAGCTAGAGTTAAGAGAATTCACCCTCAGTCTGTAGCTTCAGACAAAACTCAAAGATCTCTCTAAAATACAAATTATATATATATAAGATCATCAAGACCTGGCCAAATTAACCTGAGAATTCAGAACACTACAATATATATATACACATATATGGGCTTCAAACACTTGAACACAAACCACTTGCTCCTTTTAATAAAAAGTACTGAATTCTGAAAAATAACAAATGACCTGCTTACTTACTACTGAAGTCTTATCAAAATGGGAAATAAGTGCACATTTAAATACAAATTAACCTTTAAACTTATAAGGAGAGAGAGAGAGAACTACATTGCCAGAAATGACTTATATGAAGCTATTTCTGTACCAATCTTGGTCTGATTCAGTATTAAAGGTCATCTAGTCAAATAAAATGAAATAAATACATATGACTGTTGTCTTACATTCCCAAAAACAGTAGCATAGAATTACAAGATGGTGTTAGTACAAAGTAGTCAGGCAACTCCAAACTCTCTCAATCTCTTCAATGCTGAGGGAGACAGAAAAATACATTCAAATATAAAATAATCAATATTAGGATTCATAAATATAGACAGAAACCTAATGGATCAGTTTGACCCTTACTGAAGAACTGACCATAGTGAATTCTTAACCAAATGTATCAACACTTGGTAATTTACAAGTTATTCTTTTGTAAACAAACCTAGATATTTTTCTAAGTATATATATATAATGAATTCACAAAGCCTGTACTACACTTCCTGTAATGAGCAATTGTTTCTCAGAAATGCTTCAGAAATAGTTCCACTCTGTAGGAAACCAGCCCCAAAGAGTCAGACAATCCTTATATAGGCTGCAAATTAATGTTTAACATTTTTATTAGAGAGGCCATTTCCTAAAGCAATGCCCCATATTGGGGACTTGTTACATGGGATTAACCCATGGCTAACTCTAGCGCCAGCTCTGCAACCAATGCCCAGAGAGGAAACTGGTCATATGATATAACCACACGTCTTGCAAAGGCTGTATAATGAAGACTGCTCATAATCATATACTTACTGAGAAATTTCAGTACATTATTTGTAAAATATTTTTAGTAAATTTATTAAAATTATACCACAAGTAAAAACTTCTGATTCAGTAAACTTAACTAATTATAGAATATCAATTTATTCTACTGATATTGTTCAGAATATCAGAGTATCTATTGATATTGTCAGAAATGTTCAAAAAAGTAGTTTGGTTGCTTTGGAGGTTGGGGTATTTTATTTTGATTTATAGCTTGGTCAGTTTTCCTACCTGATTACTCTCCCCACAGGAGCTACTTCCACACAAGTAGTAAAACAAACCTGTATTTCTTATTGCTTGCTCAATGAAAATCATCAATCCTAGATCAACAGCTATGTAATTTGACTAACTACAAAAATTCTTTGCTTTTGCTTCAACCTCAAGTTAAATGACTATTTTAAATTGAATACACTTGCAAAAGTACTCATGTCCAAAACTATCTGAAAAAAGAAAAATAACGTGTTTGCGCCAAAAGGGTGCAGGGCAGTTAAAAATATATGTCCACCGGATTTTGCTTATCTCTACTACCCTCTTCCTAAACACTTTAGTTAGGAGAAGAGGAGCAGACAGATACAGATTCTGAGGGCATGATGCCCCCAGCCAGCCCACCTGGAATCAAGGCTGGAAAGCTGAAAGCTGGAGGAGGTGAGGAAGTACTTTTTGAAGTGCCTGGAAAAACACTCTGGTCAGGAGATGCCAGAGATTTTGAGGCTCCATCAAGCCCCTGGCCTTGATCCAGGTAATGGTTTTTCCTTCCCCTCAGCTGTCTGCTGCTAGAGTTTTCCAGCAAACAGAAAGGAAAAGTGGTGGAGGAGAGGGAGGAGCAGCTTCCAGTCCACCTCTGTGTAACTGAGAGGGTAAAAAGGGCCAAGCTCTGCAGGCTGACATTTATAGAGGGCCTGGCGCTTCCACGAAGCACTCTGCGAGGATTACTGGGAGTTAGCAATATGGTCTGAAAGGGGCAGCAGAGCAGACTGATGAAAGTCCCTTTAAATTCGATAACAGCGATGCTGTGGACACAGAGACAGTGAGCTGGAGCTGCCAGAGACCTGCGAGCCGAGGTCTAGCCAGTCAGACGGCCTTTAGGAAAAAAAAAACCTGCATTGTAAACCTGGCTCCCTTAGCCGTTCAGGACTGCCCAACTCACTTGCTGAAGCCTGAAAGCACAGGCTGCCAGCTAAACGGCATTTCTCATCAGGGGATAAAAATAAAAGCTCTTGGAAAGCCCTCCCCGCCTAACCCTTGCTGCCCTGCCCCCACCAACCAGGAGCAACTTATCCGGCCAAGGGAGGAGTTCCGGACCTGCAGAGGTTAATTACCTCGCTAGTCTTTCACCTCCAAATCACCGCTGCGCTCCCCAATCCCTTCTGCCTGGCATTTTTCTTCAATTTTAATATCAGAAGTTTCACACGCCTGCCTGAGCTCCTGGACTCGGCAGAAAGGCCCATATAGCTGTCAGCAAACTGATAAGAACTTTAAAATGACTCCACAGGGCCTCTTTATGAAGAAGAGCCAAAGAGGCCCATAAAGAAAGAGGGCAGGGGCCACGGAAACCAGCCGCTCACACTGTTTTAACGTGGCATTAAAATGAGCTGCAGATTTATGGCAGTGTTTTAGCCCCTGGCCCAAATCATCTAGGGATGAAGCGCTCGACTCGCTCTCCAGCGGGATTTCAAATATGGGATGGAGTTGGCTGGACAGGGGTGGGGGAAGGGCGGCAGCGGCGAGGGGAACAGCAGAGAAGCAGGAAAACCAGATGATACAACTCATTACCCTTTCAGTAGGAGGCGAACAACAGCGATTCCTAAGAGGTATCTCACCAGTCCTCTTAAGTTCACAAAAAAAGTTGCTTTATTTTTAGTACATACCTAGTAAAATGCCAGTTCTCCAAGCGTTCACCACCCAAATGTCAATTCTGATTTTGACTTTTCTCTTTTTGCTTATTTTTTAATCTTCTGGCTCAAAATTGAGTAAAATCATGATCCAGCAGAGGATACATTAAAAGAGGGGGGAAAAAGACTCGGTATGAAAATCGCTCTCATTGGAAAGGGGAAAAGCAATAGTACTTGACCCAAACGTTGCTTTATGAATTTTGGCACCCAAACGTGCCAATGAATTGTTTTTAAGGCCAGCTAAAGAACCACTGATTTTCATAAGCCATTCTGAAAACCAGAGAGGGGAACCTCCCTCTATTCCAAGATGAAGAAAGCACACCAGACCCACAGGAATAAGTTCTGTTTCAAGTTTCCAAGCCCAGAAGCAAATGCATAATACATCCGCGCGTTGGTAACTTACTGTGGTTCAAGAAGCCCAAGCTCCAAACCAGGAGGCTGCTGCCAGTGTTCAAGCCTAGACCCAGGCGGAGCACTCCCAGAGAGCCAACACAGAGCAGGCAGACGGGCCTCTCGATGCTTTAAGTCAAGGGTTTCACTTAAACAACACAACCGCTCTATTGCATTACGGGGGCTTCCCTGTAGCTCAGACGGTAAAGATCTGCTTGCAGTGCAGGAGACCTGGGTTCGATTCCCGGGTCGGGAAGATCTCCAGAAGGGAATGGCAACCCACTCCAATATTCTTACCTGGAGAATTCCATGGACAGAGGAGCCTGGTGGGTTCTAGTCCATGGGCTCACAAACAGTCAGACTATTATCCCCAGGTCTGAGATGAGAAGATTGACGCTTGGCAAAGTGACTTGCCCATGCTCACAAAGCTGGCAGACAGAAGGCACAGCCGGGGATGCAAATTCAGGTCTCAACTCAAAAGCCCATGTGCTCGCCACTCACCACTCGACATCTCTCAAACTCTCTGGACTGGGACCCACACCAAGAAACATGAATACATTAAATACTGACACTCACTGCACATATACGTATGAAAGAAACGATTTCAGGAAAGATTTACCCTTGCTAGGTAATACTATGATGCCTTCCTTTCTATTATCCTTCATTTTTAAAAAAGTAAAATGCCACTTAAGACTCCCTGAATTGAAAAATACTGTAGTACACAAGGTCCCCCTTCCACCCAAAATCCATCAGCTGGAGTCAGCAGACCTGGGTTCCAGGCAAGGCGAGGCTCTGGCCCTAACAATTCATCCTCAAGATCACCTGAACGCTAGGGCTTCCGCCTCATTTATAACATACGAAGAAAGGGCTGAATAACTTCTAAGGTTCCTTCCAGCTCTTTGATTTTCTTTCCCTCCTCAGGCTCCTTAACTGATGCTGCTTTCCCCTTCCATCGTGCAGTTTTTTCACTACCCTCCACTTGTCACTGACTTTCCCATCCTTCCAGCTCCCTAGAAAGTTCTCTCTTGCTGGTATTTCAACTTTCCCCCTCGGGCTGCTCCATCTGACCTACCAAGTCTTTCCCACAGAAGCCAACCTCTGGGCGGAGCTCAGCACCTCTCAGAGCATCCTCTCGCCCTACTCAAGGCCACCCAGTCTCGAAGCCTGCTTTTGCCTCCTGATCCATTCTGCAGTACAACTGAGGGACAGCACTTCTGGCCTCTTCATTCACTGTTACTGAAAGTGCTCTCCCTAGCACCCTGAGGACAGGATCTGTGTTCCTCCCCTCCCCCTTTGTAAAAATCTCCTTTAATATACCTATACAATTCTAGCAAAAAGCAGGTACTTAATACATACTTATTTGACAAGTCTGCATTATGAAATCAAGGACTCTTGATTCTCCAAGATTTTGAGAATATTTGGGGTGGGGTAGCTGCTCTAGGAAAAGCCGCTAAACCAATTAAAACTGGCATCACAAAAAAAAAAAAGTAAAGTAGCATTTACAGACAGAGCTCGCCGTGGACAATGTATGCCAGGGTTGCCAAGGAAAGCAGCTTTATGGTCTCCCCATCTGGACTGTGAGGATTTAAATCTCAGAAGCTATACAAAATAACTGCAAATCAGCCCCAACCTTAAAGACAGGGAAATTTATTTACAGGCCCTAGTGTACTATAAATTTGAGACCATTCTATTAAAATGCTTTTCTTGGCTTCCCATCAGATACTTGGCAAAAGTCTTTTTCCAATAAGGTTCTTAATGCTAAAGTTGAAAAAAAAAGTTAAACACATAAAAATGCTCTTCCTTAAGAGTTCCAATTAAATGAGTCCTTATTTTATCCTGCTTTAAACATAAGTTGACTGATCTTCACAATATGGATTTATACCTTCAGGAAAACTCCAACAGAGTAACAAAACTGAAACAAAATTATGAAACTCAAAATATCCCATAATCACACTCTTCCCCAAGGCTCTCCCACTGGCCAAAGAGCCTGGCTTTGTATCAGAACCACGGCTGTCTGTTTCACCAGGAGAACACCAAGGACCAAGGTCAACGTGTTTCGTTGACGGGTAAGTGATCCAATAGCTTTTTTAAGGGCGAGTATGAAAGCAGAGATTGGCAAACAGAGTGGCATGTTGGGACTAGAGAGCAGGGGGAGGAAGGGAACACTTGGCATTTTTTCAAAGCCCTGAGAATTCAGTTTATGCATATTAAAGTATGTTTTTGGGGGGGGAGGGGCGGGGAAGAGTGACAGACATTACAATGTCAAATCTTGGAAATTAGAAGTGAAGTCTTTTCCACATTCTTCATATTTCCAGAGACGTGTCCAGTCTCCAGTGTCTTGGGCAACCACTTTTTAGGAGAGACGATCCAATAAGCAGTTAACCTGAATTGCTGGGAGGCTCATCCTGACATTCAACCTCAATCCAGGCCACAGAGCTCTAGGATTTGAATCAAGCTGTGGGCAGCAAAAGACAGTATGTTCCCCATCTGTCCCTCATGCATCGTGTGGTCTCTGGAGCGTCGCTTCACGGCTCTTCTTCTATTTCCTCACTTTAAAAAAAATTCAGATCACTCTTCTCACTGCCTAGTCTCACTGCTCTGTTTAAAGAGTTTGCTTTGTAAATTGTGTGTGTTTGGGGGCAGGGAGGGAGGGAGAAATGGACACAGACTGCTATGTAGTTGTTAGTGGACACACAGTCAAGCGCAGGGGACCCTCAGAGAACGCATCCATGCAGGTTACTGGGGGTTCTAGACATCCGAGGGCTGACACCTTTAAGCGGATCACAAAACACTTAAAAAAAAATAAAAGCAGATTGTTTTAGATAGAAAAATTTCAAAAATACTTGACGTGAAAAACCAGTATTTTAAAAACACGTTTACATACGCAAAATGTAAACCTTCCCTGAAAAGACTGCAGGGCATTCTCAAGGACAGCCGTCTCTGTTTCCACGATTTTAAGATGCTCTGTCAGAAACAGCTTCAAGGCGACAAAACAGAAACTATATTCAATGATCAAAGTGATGGTAAGACTCATTCGGAGGCCAGAAATCCAAAATATACAAAACAAACACGTACATATGTCTTTGAACCAAAGAATTCTACCATCTTACGAGGACACACCCAGGATATCGAGAAGCACGTTCTGCTGTCTGCCACGCATCCAGAGTGCTGAGAGTTGTTTTCATTTTTTTAAGTGTTTTTTTTTTGATGTGGACCATTTTTTTAAAGTCTTTATTGAATTTGTTACAATAGTGCTTCTGTTGTTTATGTTCTGGATTTTTGGCCACGAGGCATGTGAGACCTTAGTTCCTCAATCAGGGAGGGGATCAAACACACACAGCCTGCTTTGGAAGGTGAAGTGTTAACCACTGGAGCGCCAAGAAGTCCCGAGTTCTATTTTTTTAACTTTTTATTTTGTATTGGGGTGTAGCCAATTAACACACAATATTATAACAGTTTTAGGTGAACAGCAAAGGGACTCAGCCATACATACACATGTATCCATTCTCCCTTAAACTCCCCTCCCATCCAGGCCACCACACAACACTGAGCAGTTCCTGCTATACAGCAGGTCCTTGTTGACCATCTTTGGCTAGCCATTCTAATCACAGCAGAGTGTGCAGGTCCATCCTAAACTCTCCAACTCTTCCTTCCCGCATCTCTCATCTTGGCAACCGTAAGTTTTCTCTCCAGGTCTGCGGGTCCTTTTCTGTTTTGTAAGTTCACTGGTACCAATTCTCTTTCGACTCCACATATAAGGGATGCCATTCACTGTTTCTCCTTCTCTGACTTATGTCACTCAGTATGACAGTCTCTAGGTCAATCCATGTTGCTGCAAACGGCATTATTTCATTCCTTGTAACGGCTGAGTAATACTCCGTTGTATATATGTACATCTTTATCCACTCCTCTGTCGACAGACAGTTAGGTCGTCTTGGCTATTGTCAACAGTGCTGCAGTGAACACTGGGGCACATGTATCCTTTTGGATCAAGTTTCCCTCCAAATATATGCCCAGGAGTGGGACTGCCAGGTCATATTGCAGCTCTATTTTTAATTTTTTAAGGAACCCCCATACTGTTCTCATGATGGCTATACCAATTTACATTCCCACCAACAGTGCAGGAGGATTCCCTTCTCTCCACACCCTCTCCAGCATTTATTATTTACAGAGCATTCCATCCAAGTGCTATTGTTAAAACAGCCTTTCTGTCTTCTCTATTCATGCCTGACTGGCAGATGCCCCATGTCACAGCCCCTCACTTACAGTCTTTCTGTCCTTCAAAGATGTAACTTCGAAACTACCGTGTCTATGGAAAGCCAACAGTTGAATGTGCTGAAATCACATGTAAGATAAAAGAGCAGCCTCCTGTGGGGTCTCTCCCCTGAATAAAGCGCATGAACTCTGGTGGACACACACGCACTTACTGTTCTGCAGTCTCTTCTGCTCTCTCCTCGACCACAGCCAGGCCTAACAACAGTCCTGCCAGGTGAGGGGACCACATATTCTTCAACAGACATGTTCTTTTCCTAATCAGCCCATTATATCTTCACATACTCCTCCGGAGAACAAATAATTGGTATGCTTAGTATAACAGAAAAATATGAAGGCAGACTGAGATGGGTCAGTGTAATAGAAAAGAGACTGATATTTTAACTTGGCCAAGCGTTCAAGGAGAGAGAGCAAAGAAGATGCTGAATGTTTCTGCCACCTCAAAGGCTCCTAGTCAATTGAGTACAAAGAAGAGTTCAAAGGCAAGGCAGGCTCCTGACTTCCACCTCCTAGTGCGGCTGAGGTTAGAGGTCACTGCTGGTGGAGTCACTGACCAATAAAAGAATGTTTGGAAACTCCACTCAACAGATAAACTGAAGATCCATTTACACCTTCCTCCCTATCCACACAAACACTGCCAACTATACAGTCCAGTGTCTAGTCAGCCTTCCAATATCCTGGGTTGCTCTCTTTTTCATTGTGATTCCAAAGGAGACTGGGGACGTGAATGTTCCATTAGACTATAGAAAAATACTTAGTTGCATACTTCTTCCTGGCTTCCAACATGAGAAAGATAGTGGATGGAACCCTCCATCTTTAGTACTCCATCAAATACTACCTCCCCAATAAATCTGTCCCTAACAGCTTTAACCCAGACTTCCTCCCATTTCAGACCACTAACATGCTTTGGAAAATCTGCACCATCTTCTCTGCTTTCTTTGGGCTTATACCCACATATCCCCAGGATGGCTATTAGGCATGTGTGGGTAGGGGTCACAAATTTCTAATTATGTCCCATCATTTCCTCTTGAGGAAAAAAAAAAAAACATAATTAGGGCTCCACTAAGTCAACGAGCTAATACAGCTCAATAAGACAATAAAAGGCTGGCATTGGCTTTATACCTCTATAACTATTAACCTCTACTGATTCACTGTGGACAGTGACTGCCGCCATGAAATTAAAAGACGCTTGGTCCGTGGACAGAAAGCTATGACAAACCTAGACAGCTTATTAAAAAGCAGAGACATCACTTTGTCAACAAAGTTCCACACAGTCAAAGCTATGGCTTTTCCAGTAGTCATGTACGGATGTGAGAGTTGGACCATAAAGAAGGCTGAGCACCAAAGAATTGCTGTTTTTGAACTGTGGTGTTGGAGAAGACTCTTGAGAGTCCCTTGGATAGCAAGAAAATCAAACCAGTCAATCCTGAAGGAAATCAATTGTGAATATTCATTAAAAGGACTGATGCTGAAGCTGAAGCTCCAACACTTTGGCCATCTGATGCAAAGAGCAGACTCACTGGAAAAGACCCTGATGCTGGGAAAGACTGAGGGCAGGAGGAGAAGGAGGCAGCAGAGGATGAGATGGTTGGACAGCATCACTGACTCAACGGACAGGAGTTTGAGCAGACTCCGGAGAAAGCAGTGGCACCCCACTCCAGTACTCTTTGCCTGGAAAATCCCAGGGATGGAGGAGCCTGGAAGGCTGCAGTCCATAGGGTCGCTAAGGGTCGGACACGACTGAGCGGCTTCATTTTCACTTTTCACTTTCATGTATTGGAGACGGAAACAGCAACCCACTCCAGTGTTCTTGTCTGGAGAATCCCAGGAATGGGGGAGCCTGGTGGACTGCCGTCTATGGGGTCGCACAGAGTCGGACAAGACTGAAGCGACTTAGCAGCAGCAGCAGCAGCAGCAGTTGAGCAGACTCTGGGAGACAGTGAAGGACAGGGAAGCCTGGCATGCTACAGTCTAAGGGGTTGCAAAGAGTTGGACATGACTTGCCGACTGGACAACAAAAGCAACTATTAACCTCTATTAATGAAAGGAACTGATTTCTAACTAAACCACAGAAAACCCTATAAGCCACCCAGTTCTTCCAATGCCACATACGCCAGCACAGCCAGTTGTTGGTCTTCGGGGTAGATAACACAGAGATGCAGGCTGTACTTCAAAAGTCTTAGCTTACGGCCAGCTCTTACTTCAGGTTCTAGCCCTGCATATAACTTTAACGGCTGCTTCACTATCGCATCATGGGTGAGGAGGAAAAGTTAACTACGCTTCCTTGTCAGGCAGAACACCCTCCCATCTGGGTGCGTCCTAACTCCCGGGTCCTGTTAAGGGCCGTCCCTGCGTATCCATCGATCAGATTATAGCCCCTGAACTCGAAGCTGCATCACCGTCCTCACCAAGATCCCACCCATATCTCGGGGGTCAAATTCAGAAACTCTGGCTCTGATCCATCACAGGAGAACAGAATCCTGTGCTAAAAAGCACAGGAAGGAGCGGGTCTCTGTAGAGAGCAGCTCTGAAGGAACGGAGTCAGTGTAGCTCATGGTACTCAGGACTCCTTGGACATGGCTACTCAGAAGGAAAATGAGTCACTTCAAAGTGGATGGAGCCCTCTGCTGGTTCCAACTGTGCGTGCAGCCCCTCGGGCCGGTCCTGAGCTACTCAGCAAGAAAATCCGACCCTCAACCTGTTCCTCAGTCTCAGCTCATTCTAACATAAGCAACCCAGGGTTCTAAGGTATCAACTACTGATGTAACAGGTTTTCCCCTAAAAGTTTTTCCTGTCTTACAAAGACTCAAATTGAACCTCCCTATAGAGAATTCACCAAGGTGTAGTAACTTTCAAGAACCAAGCGTCTGCTATTTTTTCAGTTACTCCTGCCAAGGTCTGACTGAATCAATGCAGGGGATACTGAAGATAAAGGACAAGCATAATCTGGAAAGAACAAAAGAGTTGTCTCTAATCTTAGAGAGACGACCACGGTATCAACAGGAAAGTGGCTCCCAAGCACAGCAGTTTTGCCCCCATGGGAGGCGTCTGGCAACATCTGTAGACATGTCAAGGCGTCACAATCTGGGAGTCAGGTGTACCACTGGCATCTGGGAGTGGGACCTAGTCATCTTTCGAACTCTCTAGGAACTGCTTCAACCAGATAATCTCACCTCTGGCTGAGATCAGTTCAGGCTAGAAATGTGACGTTGGGGGAAGAAAAGAGGTCATTTTGGGGATGCAGACTATTCAGAGAAAGGGGAGCAGGACTAAATGGGCCACGGCAGCGAAGTATCTCAGAAGGTCTGAAAGTAGCGCAGAGAAGAGCCATCAGCAAGCAGAAGGGAGGTTTAGGACGGGAGGGAAGAAAGTACTGAAAGCGAAAGTGTGAGTCGCTCAGTCATATCCGACTCTTTGTGACCCCAGGGACTGTACCCCACCAAGCTTGTCTGTCCATGGAATTCTCCAGGCAAGAATACTGGAGTGGCTTGCCAGTCCCTTATCCGGGAGATCGTCTCAACTCAGGGATTGAACCCGGGTCTCCTGCACTGCAGGTGGATTCTTTGCCATCTAAGCCACCAGGGAAGCCCAGGAAAGTACTGAGATCACCTTTATTCTGCCAGTGGACATAATACAGGTTATTCACCACCAGAGACAGTAACAGGCCCTCATGACAGGAGGTGGTCATGGGAAAGAGATGATCACTCAATTATGAATGCTGTCAAGGACAGGAGTTTCACAGTGTTTTTTAACACCTGAATGGAACATGTGAGCTGATCTAGCCCACCCCTGATTCCATAAATGAGGAAGTCCGAGGAGCTTTGGTCACAGACGTGTCATAGTCGCACAATTAATAGAGATAGACACAGGGCTCAAGCCGGAGTCTTTTAAAGACCCCACATGTGTCTCTTGGAGCTCGAATAACCAGAAAGTACACTGTTTTAAGTGACCTTGAGTCACTCCGCTTCAGTGGTTCTAGGATTCTGAACCTGTCACTTGGAAAGACTGGCAAGGCTCGTCTCAGACCTGTGCTTCCTAAGCCAAGTTCCCGGGGAAAAGTGCGTTCTGTGAGCTGGCCCTGGGGGCTCTGCTCTAAAACCTAAGTGATTCTCTTCCCAACAGGAAGGTAGTGGGGTGGAGAAGGTAACTGGGCAGAATTTGCTCCTTTCTACCTCCCTAGTGTTTTCTTGAAGTGAAAGTGAAGTCGCTCAGTCATGTCCGACTCTTCGTGACCCCATGGACTGTAGCCCACCAGGCTCCTCCACCCATGGGATTCTCCAGGCAAGAATACTGGAGTGGGCCGCCATTTCCCTCTCCAGAGGATCTTCCCGACCCAGGGATGGGACCCGGGTCTCTCGCATTGCAGGCAGACACTTTCTTAGCCTTTTATAAATCTATAAAAGATGATATCTGATTTAGCAGATGATTCCCTATTTACTGTGTTAACAAATCAAGATGCCATAAAATGAAACACAAACAGCATAAACACCAGGTCCCTTCAAGGAGCATTTTTTTTTTCCCTATGAGTTGTAAGAACCACAAGTTCAGATCAAGACTATAGAGATCTCTAGGCTGATTTTCTAATTCACTACAACTCAGATGAGGTCAGCAGTTAGGCAACAAATGGAGAAGCCCAGAAACTTGAACATGGGCTAGGAAAAAGACTATGGGGAGGCTAAACTTAACCTGTGATTTGTTTTCAAATTGGAACATCAAAATGCTTGACAGATGAGGTCACGGGGGTCCACAGAAGGCAGCGCCTTGGCCAAGGGCACAGAGTCAGTAACTGGCCAAGGTGGCATTCAACACAGGCAGTCTGGGGTCAGAACCTACAGACTCAATCACTGTGTGATATACCATCTGTTTGGTCTAAGGAGCTGGGTACCGAAATAAAGAGGTGGACTGAACACATCCACTAACTCCCTTCTAAAACCCTAAAATGAAGGCACAATCAAAGATAAAGAGAACGGGGAAGGAGCTAACACTACCAAACCGTGGAAGCAGGAAAGCAGGTGGTGGCTGACAAGACAGGCCCAAGACAGCACAGAGGAGCAGAGAAACCCCTGCGTTCTGCGGCGCACACTGGGTGGGAGGCGGAGCTCGGGGCAGGACAGGCCCACAACGTGTGTGAGCCGCCGTCAGAAGCCAGAGCCCCTCCCCACTTCCACACCGCCGGTGACGGCCCTGCCCTCACCTGGACAGAGGACCTGAGGCTCATTCCTGCGACCAAGTTACACACAGGGGTGTGTGGAGGCAGCTACAGCCTAACCCTAACCCTCTGAACCTCTTCTCCGGCTCATCACCTACACAGATAATTTTGATGAGAATAAAAACTTGTAAAAATCCATTAAAAGAAGAAAAAGAACTGGAGAAAACCATGATTTGAAAGGACGCAGGCACTCCTCTCAATGTTCACGGCAGCACTGTTTACAACAGCCAAGACAAGGAAGCAACCTAAATGCCCATGGACAGAGGAATGGGTATCATATACGATGGAGTTTCAGCCACACAAATGAAATAGTGCCGCTGGCAGCGCCATGGCAGACCTAGAGGTAAGCGAGGTCAGACGGAGAAAGACAAACACCATACGATACTGCTTATATGTGGAATCTAAAATAATGGCACAAATGAACCTATTTACAAAACAGAAGCAGAGTCACAGATGTAGAAAACAGACTCAGGGTTCCCAGGGTGGAAGGGGGCGAGGAATAAATTGGGAGATTGGGACTGATGTATACACCCTACTATACATAAAATAGACAATTAATAAGGCCCTACTGCATAGCACAGGAAACTGCTCAGTACTCTGGGGGCACCCAGGCTAGCTGATACGCAACACTCAAGGTCAAAGCTCCTGAGAAGCAGCACCCTGAAACACACTGGCTTCCACGTCCGTCTCAGTCACCAGAGCCCTCACCTGCTGTGTAAACAGCCTTCCAGGGACGGGCAGCTCTGGGTCCTGAACACCTAGTGAACGTGTGGCCTTAGCATCGAAGCAGGCTGGCTTCAGGGACGTTCCTGAATCTTTGAGTTATTATCCCAAGCCATCTCTGATGCAACTCCCTAACGCTGGTTTCCTCTTTTAGGTCTGGTTGATCGACTCAGTGGAGGACATCCGTCCCGTGCCCGCTCTCAGCGGCACGGATACTGCTCTGCATCCAAGCAGTCGAGGCCACCTTTCACCTCCCCCTCGCCCCCTCCCCGGCAGGGCTGCCTGGCCCCTTACCTGTCTCTGCATTTCTTCAATCTGTCTTCGGGGGATGCTCTGCAGAATACTGTAGACATCTGACATCTTTTCTTCTGGCACAACTACAGATGCTCTAGAGACAAGAGGGAAACAGCGGATGTACAGACAGCCCTGGACACAAAGCACGGCTGCATGTGTGTCCGGCTCGGGTCTCAGGAGCAGAGGCAACAACGCCCCGAGCCTCCCTCAGCCCCATGGTCCTCACAGTGAGCAGCTCCTTTCCTCTCCCTTCCTCGGGGCCGATCAGCTCAAAGGAGCTCCCCCCAGGCTCCATCTCTCATCTCCCCGTCACCACTCCATGCCTCTCCCGTCCTCCATCCACTTCCCACTGTGCTCCAGCCACACAGGTACCCTCTCAGCCTCCTGAATACGCCACACTCTGCCCAACCACAGGGCCTTTGTGTGTCCAGTTCTGCCTGCCCGGTACACTCGCCTTTACTTGTCACTGTCCACTCTAAATTAACAATGAATTCTCCTTCAGCTGTATTCCCCAATCCATTTATTTATTCAGCATGTATTTATGGAGGCCCTACTATGTGCAAGGCCACACAATCTGTGTCATTTTAAACTGCAGTACTCAACTCTGCCACTGGAGCTGAAAAACCACCAAAGATCATGTCAGTGAATGGGTGTGCTGTGATGCAATAACGCTTTATTTTCAAACTCTGGCAGCATGCCACACGTGGCCCAAAGGCCTCGGGTGACCAACCTCTGCTGCAGGTCCATGGACTAACTCTCCTGATGGAAAATGGAGCCAAAAAAATCTGAAGGAGCAGTTCTCAGACCTAGCTATACATTACAATTGCTGGGGGACTTTAAAAATAATCCATGCAGGAACCCTGGGATAAAGGTTCATCAGAAGGTAACACCCACCTCTTCCAGTCAAGGACTTCAAAGAAAGGCAAAACGTAGGAGTCTGCGATGATCACTGGGACGCAGCCGGCCCGTAACACGTCACTCAGCATCGCCTGGCCCAGCCGAGCTCCACGAAGGACCATGCAGAAAGTAGCCTCCTGCAGGAACACAGGCAGAGGGGTGATTACAAACCACTTCCATTGATCCACTTACTCTGATCCCGGCAGACCACAAAGCCCTCTCAAGGGCTGAAGCCAAGCAACACCGAAAATGCTAAAAGATAACAGCTCACACGGGTGAGACTGAAAAGCTGAAGCGGTTGCAATGGTCTGGATTTCCACTCTTGAGTGTCACTGCAATGCCTCCGCTGCTTGGATTCTGAAAATGTTCACAACCCACCTCCAGGTCTTCCTCTGGAAACTCAACAGCGTGACTTCCCACGGACTGGATTCTTTCAGCCCTGAGGTGCTGTGTACATACACCGTGGCTTCCCAGGGCTCAGAGTACTTATTTCCACCTGCCTTGTACTAGAATTATTTGGACTGGGCATATCTGGCTCTTGAGAGGACCCCCTACACAGAGAGCATCAAATCTCCTTTCATCTTCCTGCCCCCACAGCATCCAGCAGTGTGCTTCACGTACAGAAGACATTCATCTCGTGAATGCTGTGCCTTCGAAAACAGATTAAGGGAGATAGGTTCTGTTCAGCTACAACTGAAACAAAGCAAGACCTCATAAAGGTCTTCCTCGTTCACTCCCTCGAACCCGCTGGATGTGGGACTGTTTGGGAAAACAAGAGATGCACAAGAGAAAAACAAGGTTGTAATAGGTCAACCGGAAAAATAAGGAAAGCCCCTGTCTCTAATGCTCAAGTTTCTTCCAGTTTTTGCCTCTTCGGGAGGAAAACAGAAAAAAAATTAAAAAGCAAAAATACTGTTTAGTCTTTAAAGCCAGAGAACAGGGGAGTTCAGAAGAAATATGAAGTAACTCAATATGCCAAATTCCTCTGGGGATAAAGGAGAAAGCGATGAGAAAGGGCAGGGGTAGAGAAGGGGCATCGGTCATGGCATCCGGAGGGGCAGGTGGACGCTCAGCCGGCCCCGAAGAGTCGGCATCCAGATGTGGACACGTGTGCTGATAACCATTTTTCCTGTCTAGACAAAGGTTACTATAAATACTCTTGCTCACATCACCACTGTTATCAGTCAGACATTCCAGAGGAGATGCAGCACTTTTTGAAGGTATTTTAACAATCCCAGCACAGGCCAGTTCTCTCCAGAGACTGAAAAAATAAAAATCACACACAATCACACCAGCTCCTTAAGATTTCTCCTTGAACTGAACTATTTGTATTTTAAATACTTAAGCGAAAAAAATATTTAAAATATAAGGAAGGCTGAGTGCCAAAGACCTGATGCTTTTGAACTGTTGGTGCTCTCGAGAGTCCCTTGGACTGCAAAGAGATCAAACCAGTCAATCCTAAAGGAAACCAGTCCTGAATATTCATTGGAAGGGCTGATGCTGAAGCTGAAGCTCCAATACTTTGGCCACCTGATGCGAAGAACTGATGCTGGGAAAGATTGAAGGCGGGAGGAGAAGGGGATGACAGAGGATGAGATGGTTGGATAGCAATGAGTTTGAGTAAACTCTGGGAGATGATGAAGGACAGGGAAGCCTTGCGTGCTGCAGTCCATGGGATTGCAGAGAGTCAGAGAGATACGACTGAGCGACTGGACAACAGCAGAATGAACAGAACTCAATTTCTGCTTTCCCGGCCCCCTGGCTCTTGGAGTATCAAACAGCCTGCTTATCATACAGGAGTACAATACAGGACTACTCTGCCTGCAGTTACCAAGTGCTGGCACTCCCACGACACCAGGAGGACACGTGCAGGGTGGCAAAAACACCAAGAGACCAAACGGTAACAAAAAATACAGACCTCCCACTCCCAGGAAGAACTAGTTGTGGCCGTGTGAGCTGGCTCAGTTGGCGGATACAAGCTGCAGTTTAAAGAAGCAAGCTCCTCTGGGCTGGATAAGGAATATAGGAATAAAAGCAAAACACACGTGCCTGCTTTGACTACACAGCTCCTCTGTACATCTATGGGGGGTGTCTTTTGCAGTAAGATGAGTTCGTGGAAGGAGCAGGAACGCTCACGGGCCAAGCAGGTGTGCACCAACGGCACGCGGACCCTGAAGCTCCTGGAAGTCCACGGGGCAGCAGTGGAGAGCCGTCTGGTCTGACTCTCCCCTCAGGGAGCTTGGCGAGCACGGCCTGGAGGGGGAGCGCCTGTTGGCCGGGGTCAGGGTCAGCCCCAGCCCGGGCCCTGAGCGAGGCGGGAGGAGCACTCACCTGCAGCACCTGCGGGTAGTCGAAGGCCTGCTGCTTGTGGCAGCGCCTCCGGGCGGCGGGGACGCCCTCGGAGAGGTTGCTGCACTTGTCCAGCACCAGCACAGCCTCGCCGTGTCGGGCCTGGAGGGCGGCCAGGTCCTCTCTGTACTCCGGATGCAGGGCCACCTGGGACGACAGCAGGAAGTACCGCCGCGGCCTGCAAAGCAGAAAACGGGGGCACCTCGACTCTGGCGGCCGCTGCATGAGTCATGGTGAGGCCAACTTCGGGTCTAGAGCCTAGGAGGACGAGTGCTTTCTCACCCATCTTCGCTCATGTCCTTGACTTTTGGGGAAACCACACTCGGTAGCACTGCTGAATATTTAAACTATTATACCTGCTGAGAAGGCAAGCGATGACCATTCACGTGCTGAAGCATCATGCTTGTTAAAGGGTTCATTTAGGAAAAGTTCTTAGCGTTTTGAGCAAATGCTTATAACAGGCCAAGCTTAGGGAGCATGGTGGGTGTGTGTGTGTGTGTGTGTGTAGTGTGTGTGTAAATGTGTGTGTGTGTGTGTAGTGTGTGTGTAAATGCTTATAATAAGCCAAGCTTAGGGAGCATGCTTTAAGTGCATGTGTGTGTATGTGTGTGTGTGTCAGTGTAAAGAGAGAAACTGACTGGTTGATTATTTGGAAGAACATCCAATGTTAGCATTAGTTGGATCTGAGTTCCCTGCTCTGAAAAGCAGCTGAGAGCAGGCTGCAACCTTCAAAGAGGAAAACAAGGGGTCTTAACGGACCACACTGACCGTGAAAGCACACCACTTCCGGCTGCTGAGGGGCACCCTATGCTATGGGGGAGCTCCAGGGAAAGGCAGCCCCCATCCTCAAGGCCAGATGGATTCAGGAAGACCAAACTTGGTCAAGGAGAACAAATGGAAAAGACTAGCTTTGCCAATGGATGGAACCAGTCTTAACATCGGATAGCAAGGATGCGTAAGAGAAAATGGACTGAAGAAAGGATTTCCAAGGGTCTAACACCATTCATGGAGCAGGCGATGGCACCCCACTCCAGTACTCTTGCCTGGAAAATTCCAGGGACGGTGGAGCCTGGAAGGCTGCAGTCCATGGGGTCGCTAAGAGTAGGACACGACTGAGTGACTTCACTCTCACTTTTCACTTTCCTGCACTGGAGAAGGAAATGGCAACCCACTCCAGTGTTCTTGCCTGGAGAATCCTAGGGACGGGGGAGCCTGGTGGACTGCTGTCTATGGGGTTGCACAGAGTTGGACACGACTGAAGTGACTTAGCAGCAGCAGCACCATTCAGATCTCCACGAGAAACAAAATGTGAACACACTGGGGAGACCAGAAGGTAAGTAATTCTCTCTGAGAAGGCAAGATTCCCATAAGGCAGAGAGGTTACAGGGGCAATAAAGATGACGTTGGCAAAGGAACCAGCAGGGATCACTGAAGAAGAAAGGAATGATATAAAGCAGGCTCCAGAAGAAACGAAACCCCCATCAAACCCAGAACTCCAATCTTCTCAAACTCCAATCTTCCTCAAACTGTACAGACCAGGGAAAACACCCAAGACAGCCATCTCTAGGCAATGCCGCCAGGGGAGCTAACAGGAAGCGGTGCGTAAGAAAGGACTCAAACCCTCTAGTCTGAATCCAACCCCGTACCCCTTTTCTTCTTGTCTTGGAGAGAAAGAAAGGGAAATTGCTTTATTTTCCTTTCGTTTCTCAGGCTTAGCTGGAGGGTCCAGCTGGAGAACACCTTACGTATCTACCTGTGGCCAAAAAAGAATCACTCTCTGAGAAGGTGTCATCTTTCCCAAGCTTTAAGCGTCACACCCAAAAGACGCAGAGCAGGGAGTGAGGAAACGAACGCTCTCCCGGCCGGCAGAGCAGCTCGACTCCAGCAAATGGAGCGGCGCACACCACAGCTGATGGCCCTCAAGTCCCCGGAACCATCTCTTCCGCTCATTTCTCTCTACAGCCGAAGTGAAAGCAAAGGCAGGCAGGGAAGACAGGGACAAGCAGACCCCCTAGAACGTCACTGTCCGATAGCAATCAGCCACGTGAAACCACTTAAATCTATTAAATTTTTTAAACCCAGTTCCTCGGTCACCTTAGCCCCATTTCAAGGGCTCAACAGCTATATGTGGAAGTGGGCACCTGACTAAACACAGATGGTCTCCTCACTGAAAGTCGTGCTTGAGAGAGCTGCCCCGGACGGCAGTGCAGACCCGGAGCCCAGGGCAGAGGCGAGCAGATGTAAGAAAGACAGCTGCCCGTCGGGGAGACAGTTTGGATCAGCCGTACAGACTGGCCTCTCTCTTCCTGGACAGCTTCTCCTTCAGTTGCATTTTGCTGAACAATACATTGCTATTTACAGCCAAAAGGATTCCTTCTAGCCACTGAAACAGACTCTTGAATTCTACCCCCAGCCCTGAGCCTCAGTCATTTTTCTTTTGTAAAATCATCAGTTTTCAGGGGAGAGGTATGATGGGAAGATCACGTATAGGGAGTCCTCTTCAGTCATCTCAAAGGGAGGATTTCTGTAACCAAGCTCGTCTACTTAAAACAGGAGGAAGACGGACAAACTCTCAACACAAGCATGGAAACTACCTCAACAACTCACGCCATTTGAAGATGAACTGTCTTGTGAGGTAAGTCTTTTTTACTACAAATCAGAAAACCTTTCAGGAAGAAATTACAGTAACAAGGTATACATTAAGTTAGAACCAGTGTTAGTCACTCAGTCGGGTCAGACTCTGCAACCCCATGGACAGTAGCCCTCCAGGCTTCTCTATCCGTGGGATTTTCCAGGCAAGAATACTGGAGTGGGTTGCCATTTCCTTCTCCAAAGTGAGAGCTAAACGGCCTCTAAAGGTCTTTCCAATCCCCAAGACGCTGGCTCTACGGTGGTTGCCACAGAGCCCTGGGACTTTCTGGGTGTCTCTGGAGACTTCCTACTTAAGTAGAGCTGCTAACACAAAACTGGTACTCCAGGCTGCCTCAAACAGGAGCAGCCATGCTGGTGTCTGAGGGGTGTCCCTGCAGGCGGATGTGGAGTGCTGGTGTCCCGGAGGGGAGAGAGCGTTTCCGTGCAGTGGGGGTGGCCCACTGGGAGTGCTCTAGTCCTCATCCGGGGGAGAACTTCTTGGGGGAAGAGTGGGGAGGTGGCTTGGCCCAGACTGTGAGATCCCTGAAAAAGGGAGCTGGGAGGGGGCAGAGGGAGTCAGGGCCTCCCCGCCTGGGATGCAGAGGCCAAGTCAGGGCAGGAGGGCAGCCCAGTCTGCAGGGGCACAGGGAGGGTGATGGCATGGGCAGTGCCCCTCCAGTGTGGGGGTCAGAGCCCAGGAAGGGTGAGCAGGGGGCCTGCTCTGGGGGAAGCAGGAACGCGATGCAGGGGGTCAGAGCCAAGTTGGGGCACAGAGGCTGCCTGCGCAATGAGGGGTAGAGGCAACCACAGAGCTCTGGTCACGCACGACAGGGTTGATCAAGCAAGATGCAGGGGATAATGGGAGCCGGGCTCCTCACTGCCCAAGAAGGAAATTATAGCTACAGAAAGAGAGAGAGCCAGAATCCCCTGCAGCACCGGATGGAATAGGAGAGAGCGATGGGAAGGCATTGTTTTCAATACACATAGATCGAAAGAGAGAGAGAGAGAGAGAGCGCGAGCCATCTACATAAGACGAGAAATAAGTACAGATGCTAACACGTGGTGCTCAAAGAAACTCTGCAGCCCAGACTCTGGGCTGATTTTGTTGTTAAGAAACACAGTTCTATTGTAGATGCTCAGTCACCACTCTTAGTGGGTCCCCACCCAACACCACCATTTTCTACATAAATGTGCAGATGTGAACAAGAATCTAAAAATGTTCCCCTGCCTGCATGTTGGCTCACCCTGACCTGGCAGATGGTGGGTTGGTGGAGTAGGCCCATTTTAGTTTTAAGCAAACAAAATCTTAAGGTGGATTTGTTTTTCTTTCGAGGACTAAAATGACCAGCGATGACTTTAATGTTTCTTCCCAGCAGGGCTGATATCGAAGCTTCAGCAAAATCATGCTGAGAACTCCAAGTTTCCCTCCATAGTAACAGTTGTAAACTCCCAATTTAGTTCCTTTTAGAGAGAGAAATGACGAGAATTCCAGCTGAGGCCAACACATCTGTGAGAAGAAGCTATCAATAGCAACAATCCTCAGCTTCCCATTGGACAATATTGAGAGAGATTTAAAATAAAAATAAAAACAAAGCTCTTGCTACTCTACGCAGCCCTCA
Source organism: Redunca redunca (assembly GCA_006410935.1). Classification (NCBI taxonomy): domain Eukaryota; kingdom Metazoa; phylum Chordata; class Mammalia; order Artiodactyla; family Bovidae; genus Redunca; species Redunca redunca. The sequence continues at coordinate 146,225 of SJYQ01000634.1, forward strand.
AGAGATGTGGGAATTCCCTTAAAAAGCAACTCTCACAAAGAGCAACAGATTCCAAATGCTGCCGTGAGGTCACCCAGACTGCCTCCTCCCAGATCCCTGGAAAGTGCGATCAGCCTAGAGCCTGTCTTTGCTTTTCTTTTTATTTTTTTCTCCTGAGGCAGAGGAGTGTTGTTTGTAAAGGAAACGGCACAACTACAGGGCCCAACTGCAAACGCTGGAGGGGAAACGGAGGGGGGGTGGGTCCGTGTCGGGCCACAGAAATCCACCACTTGTCCAGCAGAGGGAGGACACGCCCCTGTGTCTTGAGCTTCGTGCTGCTGCTCTGGAAGACAGACTGCTTGGACTAGTTTCTAGAGTCTCGGGACTCTAGAAATCAACAGCAACCTTAAACCATCCAAGCATCTTCATTTCAGTCTAGTTACACATCAAAATTAGAGATCAAGTTACCAAGAAAATACCACCAACAGAGCAAACTTGTAATTCTTGGAAACTATTATTTGAAGGTAATTTGTACTGTTCACAGTGGTTTGTTCTCCTTCGTTTCAATCTCTCAATCTTTTCCTTTCAGCGTGTTTTCTTCCCTGGGTTAAATCTTAAGGGACGTGCCAGTCCTCAACCAACGTTAGAGACCTAGATTACACTTGGGAGAGTAGATGATAAAGAGTTTAGTCTGAGCTATCTTAAGACTGCTCACCCTATCTCCCCCAGGCTTTCTCCAGCCACAGCACTGCTGACAATTGGACCCCATGATGCTTTGTGGTGAGAGCCCTCCCTGGGCATGGCAGAGGTTTAGAGGCATCACCAACCTCCACTTGTTACCTGCCCACAGTCCCCCATGCAGAACAGACTTAACGCAGCGGGCCTGGCGGCTCTCTTCTTTGAAAGGCTAGCCCTTGGCTGGTGCGTGGGAATCTGATTTCGGGGGAAAGCTACAAATGACAGGATTTATGCTGAACGCCTGCTTTCCTTCTGGAAGCCTGGAATTCCGCACAGGAAGTAAGGGAAAGACTTATGGACAGCAACTGGATTTCTGATTTGGGGAGCTTGGTAGACAGCGCTGGAGACTGACTGAGAGAGAGAGACAGAGAGAGAACTGAAGGATAAATAAGGTTGGGGTGGGACAGGAATAACGGACCCTCAGGGACCCCGGCCTGTCACTGATGGTCAATGGGTGCGACCCGCCCCCCTGGCCCTCACTGGCATCTCTCAGCACAGCTGGCTGTGCCCAAGGTGCCTTACCCGGGCCCTTTCTCCGGAAGGTCCACCTCGGCTGACAGCGGACTATAGACAGGAATGCTGACGTCGTAGCCTTGCCGGTAAGTCCACGTAGAAAAGCCACCGCCAGCCAGCAGAGCCCTGAAAAGCAAAGGCTTTTGTCAAACGATGAGAAAGTAAGTCTTCGTTCTGATAAGCTCTGTGGAAAGGGGAAGCTGGATATGCATAACAGTACCAACCACAGCTGATGTTTACCAAGTCACTTTTCTAGAAAGACACTGTGCTAAACGCTGTACAACAGCGTCTCCCGGACACTAGCTGCAACCTATTCCTGAGTCACCTGCCCTCCTCTGGGGTCCTACGAAGTCTGTCCTTACTTTCCCTACTTTAAAATACAGCACAGCCAGGAGGACCGCCTATGAACGGCCCCTCTGCTCCCTTATTTGGGTCCCATTCACCCCTCCCAAAGGTCACAGAGGGTCAAAGTGACCGCCGCTCCGTCACGTCCAACTCTTTGCAACCCCATGAACTGTAGCCCTCAAGGCTCCTCTGTCCATGGAGTTGTCCAGGCAAGAACACTGAAGTGGGTTACCATTCCCTTTTCCAGGGGATCTTCCCGACCTAGCGATCAAACCGGGGTCTCCCGCATTGCGGGCACAATCTTTACCATCGGAGCCACCAAGGAGGCCCTGACTCTCACACACATTTACAGTGAAACGAATAACAACAGGACTGGCTGGCACAGTCACTTACCGTCCCACTGACCGGAGCTCAGGGGAAAATGAGCTAAAAAAAGAGAAAAGCCATGGTGACGGCAAAGTACCCCATCTCACGCTGCCTGCGCCCCAGCCTGCTCCAGTTCCCACCAGAGCAGTTCTTTCCACTGCCGCCCCAAAGCTACGTCTGCACTGTGGAGCCTCTACCAGCTCTCACCACCCATTCCAGCTACTCAGTCTTATCAACCCCACTCCTTCCATAGCAAGCAGAATCCACAACTTGACCTCAACTGCTTCTCCTGCAAGTCCACCCACACGAGCTTTTATTCTCCTTAATTGGAAAACCATGAACATGCTGCTTAACTGGATCCAGCGAGGAGTACAGTGACACTTCATTAGAAAGGAAGCAGGTGTGCATCGCACCAGTGTTTACGGTTATTCTGTCCCGGGAGGCCCCCAAGCCCATCAAGTCACTTACTGGGGCAGAGTGCCGCCAGGTCTGTGCGCAGCACGGTCTGAGCCAAAATGTATGAACTGCAAAGCCACATTTTTTGCAATCTTGATTGCTACCAATCCCCTCCCTGCCCTGATGACAGCCTACATTCCCTTCTTACATGACCAGTTTAAGTTCAAAGATTTCCAAACCACCCCTGGAAATCCCAATCTGTTTGTTTAAGCTTTAGGAAACCAAGAACTGGTTAGGGAGGTAATGTGCAGGCTGGAACACCTCTCCAGCTGCCAGTCCGCTCTGTAAAACTTAATGACTAGCCGTAATACCAACATACGGTCTCATTTTTCCTGATTAGCATTCAGCAGTGACTCCGTCCAACATGAATTTGGGTGGGTTCCATGACCATGATGGCAAGCAGACTGCAGGGGCCCCCACGATCGAGAGAAGGAAACATGGTCCAATATACCGGCATCAGGCAGCCCAGGTAAGCGGCATGGTGGGAGATGCAATTACACCCACGCCCCAGAGGAAGGGGCGAGCGTCTGTGGTGAGAAAGCAGGTGTACACGACACCAACTTTCACCGTTACTCTCTCCCTGGGGCCCCGGGGCTGAGGGAGGGGGTTAAGCCCGGGGAGGAGAAAAGCAGGCAACCGGAAGCATGCCTCATGTCAAAGATCACGCACATGCAACCTCGTCGGAGCTCTCGGGGGAGCCACCACGGCAATTAGTCAAACAAGCCTCACACCGGCCCTGCTGCTGACAAGACCTCCACTCCAGATCACCGTATCTTCTTCTGCCAAGCTTTCCTGAACATTACCAAGGAGAAAACAGTGTAAGCCTCCCTTGCTTTACAGCACATGTGTTTTACATTGACTGAAAAGTGAATTGCTGAGAAGCGCGTTGTTTTCCCATTATGTATCCCCAAGTCGGAGATCCGTTCCAAAGCTGTGGGAGCCTGAATGGGAACTGTGCCCCTAAGAAAGCATGACCATGAGCAACACGACTCACGCCAGGCCAGGTGTCCTCTCGCCGGAAGTGTCCGCCAGCATCTGCAGCACTTCCCGGGACTTGCAGACCCAGGGACGTCACTGAGCCCTCTTCTTCTCCGTCTTGTGGACCCTCGTCCCTACACTGCGTCTGCCCCAGACGCTCTCACAGCTCGCCTCCTCCCATCTGAGTATCCACAGAGCCGAAACACAGTTTGTCTGCAAGTGTATCTTTTGCTTCCTTTTAATCAGGCCTGCGAATCCCTCAAATATAAAGATTTAAGTTTTAGGTTTTGCAAAAAAAAAACCTGACCAATTCTACTGGCTAGCCTCATTTGTTTACAGATTCAAACTGTAAAAAAAAAGAAAATGAGACATATATATATCTGAGCAATGGCTAGATATCTGGTGACTATCTAGTGATGTTAAAGAACTAAATGTTAATTGCTGTAGGTGTGATATTAGTGCTGTAGTTATATTTTTTAAAAAGCCCTTGAAAAAAGTTGAAAGTGTCAGTCACTTAGTCATGTCCGACTCCTTGTGACCCCATGGACTGCAGCCCACCAAGATCCTCTGTTCATGAGATTTTCCAGGCAAGAATACTGGAGTGGGTAGCCATTCGCTTCTCCAGGGGATCTTCCCAACCCAGGGATCAAACCAGGGTCTCCTTCACTGCAAGCGGATTCTTTACCAACTAAGCCACTGAGTTATACACAAAAACCTCTTCTGCAGTCTCAAATGGAAATATTTACAGACATAATGATACAACATCATCTGAGATTTGTTTCTAGACAATCTGTTGGGGAGAAGGTAGGAGTATAGATGAATCAAGCTGACAATTAACAAAGCTGGACAGTGCTTATGTGGGGCTCACTGTACTTCTTTTATATGGGTTTACATTTTTCCCTAAGAAGTTTAAATAAATATACACCTATACAAAAGTAGAAATTTGAGAAAGATACTTGCAAAGAAAAGATAACAAAAATCTAAAGCAGTAATAAAAGTACAGAATGTATCTGAGAAAACAAAGATCAGGAAAGTTAGGCATTGAAGAGGTATAATTTGCTGTCATTTGACTTAAAATAAAATGGGTAGGTGAATATATGTGTGTGTGTGACTAGAAATCCATCAAACAAAGACTCACAAAATACACAGTATTTGAGAACAATGATTACCTCTCAGTAAAAGAGTAAAACCAGAGGAAAATTTGAAAACATATTTTTACACTTTCCTCTTTGAATACTTGCACATTGTTTCAATCTTGTACCCAGAAGGTATATGTGTACCATACATAGAATTTTCAAAAACTGAAAGAGAAACACAGGATAAAAGATGTATCTGCTGAGCTGACATTTGCTTTAGTCCTGGTCCTTGCATCTTCCTGAGTCAGATAATTCTTAAAAAAAAAAAAAAAAAAAAAAAAATCACACTTATGACTTTAAATTTCAGGGGCATCTTAGAAACAGTCTAAATCTAGCCTGTTTTCTAATTTCTGAATAACCAGATATGCAGCTTCTGCTAAAACCATCCTACACGCATGGTTCTTGCCTCCTCTGAATCCAGGAGCAAGAACAAAGAATCAGAAAAATTAACAAACAAATCTACTATTCCTTACTCCAACCAGTCGAAGACCACCTCGGCTTCAAAATGAAATTTCCCACGTGGAAAGATAAAGGAAGACTATACGATGATTCATTACTTGCTACAGGACTGCCTATAATCACTTCCAAAAATACATGCACAGGGAAAACGATTTAACCTTCCTGATCCTTAACACCTAAGCACCAGCAAGAACTTCAACTCTCTCCTGATTACTTGACACTTTCCTGCAGAGAAATGAAACTCCTTTTAACATGTGCACTCGATAAAAATGAAATCTTTCTCCCAATCAGATACATATACCAAAGTGTCAGCAAGAACCGACATGTCCCAAACAGAAATAAACCCTTCTCAAACTAAACCCAGAACAGCAGGTGAAGACATTGCATTCCTAGCACCTCTTTGCCTTCCCTTTTCTGTCCTCTAACACATTTCACTTTCCCAGAACAAGCAAATGCATAAGACAGTAACGCACTCAGGAACGCTGGGGCTAACTAAGAGCCAAATCAGAGATTGCCTTGTGTTCAGCGGGTTTCTACAGAACTTGTGTGGCCTGACTGCCCTCTACTGTCCAAAATGGTTTCTACACCAAAGCTGAGGGATGGCGCTGGGGTCTTTTCTAGTGATAATCATCTTTCCAGATAGAAACTCAATACTGACTCTAGATAAGCACTTAAAAGCAAGGAGGGCTTAGACTTAATCTTCTGGGGAAAAGCGGTACTAAGTGTGGATTTTCACAAATGACCATGTTGGCCTCAAGTAAGCAGAGACCACAGCGGGCCTGAGGCTGTTCTCACGTCTTTCAGTAACAATGATTTCAAGAATTAAACGTCAGCTGCAACAAAGCTGGTCATAAATGAGTTCATATCTGAACTTACAGTAATCCGCTCCCGTGGGTGCTGCCCAGGACCCTCATGCCGGGCCCACACTTCCCGCTCTCTTCGGAGCCTCGGGCCAAGTACTAGGAGCGGAACCTTAAAGAGGCACCTCCCTTCCGAGGTTTCCAGGAAGCGACGCAGTTGGTACAAAAGGGCCAAATACACAGTACCTGAACTTGAATCGCCATCATGGCCACCCCATACCACTTCTGCCTGTTTGGAAGTCTCATTAGGAAGGAAGGAAAGGAGAGAGTAAGTGGTACTTAGAGTGCCTCACTTCCCAGACGTTACAGGCTCCAAAGACACGTCCACGCCCGCTCCCCCCAGGACCTGAGACTACTTAATGCTCCCAAATGTGGAGAGAGCTGACACAAGCCAGTGATACGAACCAGGCCTTTTAGGGGAAAGAGGGTGTGCTCAGGAGCACACAACCCAGACTAAGACAAGGTAGACCTCTAAGATGCTCCACTGGACCCTGACCCTCCATTAGTTTCCCGGGACAGGTTCTGGCAGGTCTCAGTGCTTCCAGGTCTCGGGGAGGAAAAGACCGAGGACAATTTTCCACTTGAACAAACAATTCTGATTACAAAGTTATGTCCTCATGGGCTTAGAAATATGGTTTCACATGAACAAAAGGGTCCTACGTTGACTTAATCCTCAGAAACCCATCAGGCGGACAACCCCAAATACACCTACCTGTCTCTGGGGACATCCAGGGCCGTGTTATAATCTGGGGGGCCTCCAGGCAACATGTTGAACAGGAGGTGATTGGTACCTCTATCCCACCTATTAAGAGAGTAAACATGTAGAATTCACACATCAACTATGAAGAAACAAACAAGTCAGTTTCTGGATGACAAGTCAAAGTGATAGTTGCTCAGCCACGACTCTGTGCAACCCCACGGACTGCAGCCCACCAGGCTCCTCTGGCCATGGGGATTCTCCAGGCAAGAATACTGGTGTGGGTTGCCATTCTCTCCTCCAGGGGATCTTCCAGACCCAGGGATCGAACCCGGGCCTCCTGCATTAGGCAGCTTCTTCACCATATGAGCCACAAAGGAAGCCGGACAACAAGTAGCAAGCATCCCTGACCTATAACAGGGTCACTTCTCAGGAAGGCAACCTGCATGACTGGAGATCGCAATAGTGCTCCGGGCACTGGCTTGGCTCCTCCAAAGGAAAGCCAGGGCGTGTGTCCTCCAAGCTGGTCCACTGCAGAACTGCTTACGCTGATGAAAATCTGAACGCTACCGCAGTGTTCACCATTTGGTTACAAAAACACAAAGAAATATAGAAGGCTAATTAAGGACATTAGGGAACGTGTGCAAAATGGAGTCCTATACAGAACTGTATATACGAGTACCTATACGTTCTGTGTATATGTCATACAGCACTGACATACAAAGATGAAATTATTTGGAAACACATTCATGGTAAATGAAGGGGAAAAGGCAGCAAAAAGAATACATTTTACTGTGTGAGCCCACTCTTGACCAAAATGTTATACATACACATATGTGTATATACATGCGAATATACATACACTACAATGCATATATGCGTGCCCCTGTATCTCTTTTATACATAAATGACCGAGAAGCAACATCAAAATATTAATGATTATGTCAAAATCAGGCTTATGGGATGACTCTAACTTTCTTCTTTTTGCTTAACTGTATTTTCAAGCTTTTTATAGTGAATATGTATATGTGAGTATTAAAGAGGGGAGGTGGGGAAAGGCATTTACATTTAAAAGGAAAGGACTGGGAAGATGAGCCCTCCTTAGCTTCTAAATGTTAACAAGTTGGAAACCCACAGCAGTGGCCAAGAAGGTGGTGCAGAGACCAGCTGCCGCAGCAGGGGTCCTCCAAATCAGCCGCTCATCCACACGGCCACCTAGGAGACAGGAGATGAGCCGCTGGCTGGAAACCAGCTCTGCCCTCCCCTGCCCCTAGTTTCTGGGAGACCTGCGGATACCTGGAGAGCTGGGCCAGCGCCTGCGCCGTCTCCTTCACGCGGAGCGAGTTCTGGTTGAGCAGGTCGATGGACGGGACGAACAGGCAGGCGCGGGTGATGTCGTCGGTGTAGTAGTCGCTGTCTGAGATGGCCGTGAGCAGCTCGTTGTACTCGCGGGAGATGGTGCTGCTCACCGGGACGCCCCCCTCGCCCACGTACTTCTTCAGCGGGTAGATGTACACCTTGATCTTGTTCTTGGGGTTGAAGCCGCAGCGGTAGACGTCGAAACACGTGTGCATCCGGCAGCTGAGGTCGCCGCGCTCCGGCACCGGGCTGTCGGCCGGCAGCCTGACCACCGGCACGTCTCGGACGCTGCGCTTCTCCACGCTCCAGTCGCCGGAGGACTCGATGGAGTGCGGCCAGAACTGAAACATGCCCGTGGCGATGAGACCCAGCAGGACGATGGAGAAGAGGGTGATGTAGTAGACGCGGTGCTTGGTCTTCATTCTCGGGATGAGGGCGGGACCCCGGATGCTGTACTTGACCGACGCACACATAATGAGCCCGACAGCCTCCTCCTCACACTCCTGGTCACCAGGGGAGGAGAGAGAAAAATGAAGCCTCTGGGTGACAGATGACCCTTGAAAGGACCGGGGTACATTTTCAATCGGCCTATTTCTTTCCCTTACGGTTTGATGAAATAATGAAGAGGGACCTTTGACCCTGCGAAGAACTGACTCATTTGAAAAGACCCTGATGCTGGGAAAAGTTGAAGGTGGGAGAAGGGGATGACAGAGGATGAGATGATTGGATGGCATCACTGATTCGATGGACATGAGTTTGAGTAAGCTCCGGGAATGGGTGATGGACAGGGAAGCCTGGCGTGCTGTAGTCCATGGGAGTCACAAAGAGTTGGACACAACTGAATGACTGAACTGAACTGATAAATAAAGTAAATTAATATTTGTACATGTGAGAATATGCTATATATTTACTATAGAATATATTCTATAGATACAAATTCTCTGAAAGCATAAGCTGGTTAATGTCGGCCTAAGAAGAGGAGCGCTGAGCAAGCAAGAAAAATTAGAAGTGGAACAGCCGAAGGACAGTTTGTTTCATTTTGTTTTTTAAATACTTGCCTAACAAAAACGGATGCTTCATCTGGACAAACTGGCCCTTTGTTTGATATACTAAAGTTTTCATTCATTCATTCATTCAAACCTCATAGAGAACCTAAAGAAGAAGGCAAAGATCTACGTTAGAGGAATTTAGATGCTCATGAGATACACAAAACTGTAACAAAATGTACAATGTAGAAACACCACTAGGAAAATATCAAGAAAGGGGAAAAGGGTATTAGAGCAAAAAAGACTAATCTTTAAATAAATATATATCAATGTTTTATAATAAGGGGATAGTTGGCACATTTTGATGGAAGGAAGAAATGAAGAAAGAAATAGGGCAGGAGGAACGGCGAGGTGGAGGAAAAGAAAGGCCAGTCAAGTAGATCTGTTTCTAAAGACAGACGCCAAAAATTCTTCCCACTGATGAATGCGCATGCCCCTTGTCCATTCACAACGTGGAATCTCTTTCCCTTCCACCCGATTCCGGGCTAGACTTGGGACTTGCTTTGACCAAGGAAAGTGGCAGAGGGAAGATTCTGGGGGTTTTGAGACCAGGCTTTAAGAGACCAGGCTTTAAAAGACCCGGTAGCGTTGGAAGCCAGCTGCCCACTGTTAGGAAGCTCAGGAAGACCGCAGAGACTTCGTGGAGCCAACATGAACCATCCCCATCGAGCTCTGCACAGATGGCAGAATCCTGAGCGAGCACGATTGCTAGTGCTGCTGCTGTTTGTAAGGTTTGTGCTGGTTTGTAACGTGGCAATAAAAAAATGAAACAGCCAATAAGCATCATGGACTGAGACATAAACAAAAATCTTTAGTCCTCAGCTGAAAATGCAAAGTACCCCTGCAGACCACAAATTAAGATCCTCACCAAACAAGCCCCCCAACACCGGATGCCCACCTACTATGTTGATACCCTGAGCGTGATTCCTTCATCTGTCACAGACACGTCACTGCAACAAGTGACTTCGGCATTCCTTGTGTCAAGATTCCAATCTTCAAAATGGTCTCATTCTACTCTCTGATCTTTCAGGAAAGTTATTCAAACCAAGTGGCGCTAGTGGTAAAGAATCCACCTGCCAATGCAGGAGATGGAAGTGACACAAGTTTGATCCCTGGGTTGGGAAGATCCCCTGGAGTAGGAAATGGCAACCCACTCCAGTATTCTTGCCTGAGAAACTCCATGGACAGAGGAGCCTGGTGGGCTACAGTCCATGGGGTCGCAGAGTCAGACACAACTGAGCAACCAAGCACACATTAATATAAAGGAAAATAACTGAAAAGCTCATAGACCATCTTAGGGTTTATGAACCATTTTCACTTTGGCTAAACAGAGTTCTCTCCAACCATACCTACATGGTAAAACTGCTTCCTGCCTAGCTTAGTAGGGTCCTGTCACACCCTGAATGTTGCAATCATTATCAGCTTTGCGGGTAAAATGTGCTGAAAGATCATTAATGATTTCAACTTGTATCCGCTGTATCTGAGACCATGGTCTGGGATGTATCAAAAGAATATGATTGTCATGGACTAATATATGAAAGTTTATACATTTTAAGCTTAAAGATAATCATCTTTGGGGTATATACATTAGCCATTCAACATATACTAATCGATTCCTTGCCAGAAATGCAGGCACGAGAGCTATTTCACTTTTTCTGTCATCCTAACAATGAACAAGATGTTCCCAGCCAGTCCCTGACTCCTACTACCACCGGGCCCATCCGATCGCTTTCCTTCTTTCCCCATCTCCCCCCTGGAGCTAGAAAAGAGGCGGCCTTGGGACAGATGCATGCAAGGAGCCGTACTCTCCACAAGCCCCGTGTCACAACCGCCCAACAGGCTCTCAAGGTCTACCTATATCCTGAATCAGTGGTTCTCAAACACCCGAATTGTAAGAATTACACAGGTAGAGTTTGTTAAAACAGAGTCCCTTGGCCCCAGTACTGGAGGGCTGTATCAGTAGGCCTAAAATAAGGTCACAGAATGTGTCAAAATAGCAAGCCCCTCACATGTTTATTTTAGGCAGCCAGGTTTGAAATCTTTACTAAATGTTAGACAAACTGCCTTTTAATACAGTGGTTTAAACTATTTTTTTTTACTAAAACCTATAATAAAACAACATTTTATATTGTGATCTAACACAGACACCGATGTATTTGAAATAAGTTTCACAAAACAATGCTTATTTAACCTTAGTACACAGTATTAGCCACAAATATGTGATGAACACTGTATTCCTGTATTATCCTATCACTGTTTTTTAAAATGCTGGCCATAACCTACTACAATGATTATACCACCCAATTATCAATTACCCACAGTGTGAAAACATACTGTTTTCATATATAACAAAACTGGAGCTAAGGGAACAAAAGCAGTATCCAAAAATGAGCTTTACAAATTTTAATGAGTAATAGATCATAAAAAAAGATATTATCACAACAAAATAAATTCAAAGATAATAGAAGTAATTAAGTAATTTTGAAAAACACAAAAACCAAACAGGATCTATAAAGCTAACTTTTTAAAAAGNTCAAAGATAATAGAAGTAATTAAGTAATTTTAACAAACACAAAAACCAAACAGGATCTATAAAGCTAACTTTTTAAAAAGAAAAAGACTAAAGAAATTGACATTTGACATAATTCAGGTAAGATTAATCAAGATAAAGAGAGAATAAAGCACAATACCTAGGCTGAAAAGGAGACCATAACTCTAAATACTGCATGTATGTAAAAGATGAGATGGTATCAATGCACTTATGCCAATACACTTAAAAACTTGAATGAAATGGGAAAATCCTTTTAACCTATCCCTTATCAAAACAGTCTCAGGCAGAAATAGCCATCCTTGACAGCTCTAAAACACTAAAGAAACTGAATCGAAAATTAAGACAATCTTTTCCAATAAGAAAATTCCAGGTCCAAAAGATTTGCCAAGTTCTACCAAACATTCAAGAAACAATAATTCCAATTTTACACAAATTACTCCAAAGTTCAGAAAAAAGAAGAACTATTCCCCAACCTATTTTAGGAGTCTAGTATAATACCAAAAATCTTAGACCAGAGGTTCTCAAATTTTGGTCTAGGGACTCCAGAGGGTCCCCAAGATTCTTTCAAACAATCTAAACTATTTTTTATAACAATGCTGACATTACTTTTTCACCTTCATTTGCCAGAGATGACATGATGTGTGATAAAGCAAAGAATGAAGGCAGAAGTAGATATGAGAATCCACCCATCCTCTGTTAAGTTTTTCCAAGCATAATGAAAGATATCAACTAATAGCTTCAAGATACTCAACTCCAAGTACAATACGTACCAGACAAAACACAAACACAAAAAAACCAAAAACCCCAACTAGATATGTCAAAATAAAACCACTGAAAAGAAAGCCAAAGAAAAATATTAAAAGCAGCTAGAGGGGAGGGAATCTACTCAAGATTAAAAGCTATATGTGACAGGCTAAAGATACTTAGAACACTAAAGAGCATATCTATGGCAGGCAGAGGATGATTTCCAAAGTGAAATGCAGAAGGTGCAAATCATGAGATTAAATTCAGTGTTTCAATTAAGAAATGTTGTTCATCAAAAGACACTATAAGGAAATAAAAAGACAAGCTGCAAACTAGAAGACATCTGCAATAGGCATGACCAATAAGGACTAGTAATAGCAACCAGAATAAAGAACTCCTACAAAGTAATAAGAAACAAAAAATCCAAAACAAACAAAAGAAAACTTAGACCAAAGATTTAAACAGGAATTTCACAAGAGAGGCAACAAAATGGCACAGAAACATCTGAAAAGATGTTTAGTCTAATTAATGGGCCGCTGCTGCTGCTAAGTCGCTTGTCGTGTCCGACTCTGTGCGGCCCCATAGACGGCAGCCCACCAGGCTCCCCCATCCTTGGGATTTCCCAGGTAAGAGTACTGGAGTGGGGTGCCATTGCCTTCTCCGAATTAATGGGCAGGGAAAGCAAAAACCACAATGAGACATCTACACGCATGGGAAAAAGTTAGTGTCAAATATCACCAAGTGCTGGAGGGGACCTGGAGCCACAGGACTCCAAGAGGAGTACGACCTCCAGGGTCCCACGTGGGGAGCAGGAGGCCTGGAGAGAAGAGAGTCTGACACCTACCATGCTAGATGCCTAGGCATCACATCTTGCTTCCTACCTGTCACAGCTTGGGTCTCCCCATAATCCCCCAAAAAAGAACCAGAGACCGAACGGGGATGCAGGTAGTTTTACCCAGGAGCTGGAGTACAGAGCGAGGGGAGAGAGGGAACCAGGGAAGGCCACTAGGAGTGTGTCACTAAGCTGGGTAACAGGGGGCTCATTAGGAACCCTCTGAGGAGCCATGCAGACCTCACACGTCCCTCAGATGGAGGAGAGGCCAAGGCGTTTAGACAAGGCGTTTATCTGCCGACTCCTATCCACTATTGCTTACCAGTTATCAGGTGTTAGCGTCAGGTCACACCCTGTACTTAACAGCCCTCTGAAAGGTCTGGGTATTATTATCCTTTCCTTGATGTACCAAAAGTCTGATAAGAACCTGCAGTTTCCTTGAGGAAGAACTGGGGGGTATCTGTCTATATTTTCTGGGATGTGGCAAAGTTTTTCTTCCAAGAGATCCAGCCTCCCCCTCAATCCACGGGGCACAGGTCTGGGTGTGGGCTCACATCCGAAAACCAGGTGATCATGACTCTTCCACTGCCGCAGCTGACATCAGCCTTCCACCTGCCAGTTCCTGCCTTTTTTTCCCTTCAGGTTATACAGTGAAGCAATACCCTCGCTGGCTGCCCGTCTATACTGTCTATAGGAATGCCAGGCTCTATTAGCATCACAGTGGGTCCAGAAACACTGGTTTTAAGTTGGGACTCACTGCTCATTATGAATATCGTGTCTCCCTGGCCTCTGATGGTTAGTGCCGACACCCAGCCTCTGCCATTTCAGAATCCTGTCATCCTCATTGATAGTTGGGGACCCAGTTCCATGGTCAAACCTCATAAAGTCAATCCTGGTCTACAAAGGAGAACCAACATTGAGCCTCTCAAACATGCTGGTCCCTTCATCGGAGTTCCACATCACCAGAGGGAAGGGAGACCGCCCTCCTGGGAACACAGGCAGGAGCTGAGCTCTGGCCTCAGGTAATAAATCTATTCTAAATCTCCACGTCTCCGAATCTTCTAAGCCCTTCCTCAATATTCTGCCAACACAGCTCCCACACCTTTACCTCATGTACTCCAGACTAGGGTTTCTCAGTCTCAGTATTACTGACATTTTGGGCCAGATGGTTCATTTCTGTGAGGAGCTGTTCTATAGAAGGTTTAGTTAGCATCCTCAGTCTCTATTCAAGAGAAGCCAGAAGTAACCACCAGTTATGACAACTAAAAATATGCCCAGATATTGCCAAATAATCCCTGTGGAGGCAAACTCGCCCCCAGTTGAGAACCAACTGTATCACTGCCATGTCCAAGCTTCCAAGAGCCTGCCCAGCGGCATATCAGAACCAGCTTGTCGTTGCCAGGCCATTACATTCTGAATCCGGGGAGTTCACTTCCAAAAGTCTCTTCCATTCAGCTTCACAGTCCCCACTACCCCATGCCTGGCCTGACCCTGTCAAGATTCTTGCCCATGTGTTCCTCGAGTTCCCGCTGGTCCACAGGAACCAGGTCCTACAGCTCTTCCAATGCAACAGCCACCACCCCAGCAGCAGGGGCTGTACACCTCCACTTAGCTCGTGCTGAGATCTGAGGGAGGGGCGGGCAACACCGAGGGGGGAGAAGCACCACCTTGCGAGGTATCCTCCTCCGGAGAGGGCTTTGCGGGGCATTAGGCAGGAGGAGTTTCTTCTTAATGAGAGATACTTCGGCTGGTCCAGGGGATCTAGAAAATCTGAGAGTTCTTCAGTGCATCCACCCAAAATCTCCATCCTAAGACCCTGGGTCCCACTTCTTCCCTATCACGGCCCTGACATTAGCAGCGGCGGCGCATCAAGGCCCTGCACTCAGCTTCCTCTGCAGCTCTGCCACAACTGCAATTAAATTCTGGGCCTGGTTTTCCACACAGAATGAGCTCCCCGGCCCGCCGCTCCCGCCAGCTTCAGGAAACGCCGCCACGGAACCACGTCTTTCACAGTGCCTCCCGAGTTGACACCTGGCTAATCTGACCCAGATCACACCTCCAGGCCTCCAAGGGAGCTAACAAGGGCCAACCAACTCCACCAGCCTTATCCTGACCCTGGTCCACACACTGCTCAAGCACTTAAGAGTTCCTGCCCTAGCCAATGCTTTCTTTTCGACCTGAACCTCATCCCAACCCACCACTGATCAGTCTGACTGCTCAGAGATGCTAGAGGGCACCGGGGGGTCCTCAACACCTCACTTACCCCCACCAAAGGGGTCCTGGGTGCCACCTTAGGGTGAGTGACTCCAGTCTCACAACACTATTCTCAGGGCCTGCTTTCTATAGCCGCTTCCTGTAGCAGCCTTAGTTTATGTTCTGCCAAACTAAGGGTGCAGGTAGCTTGCAGAAGACGAATCCAGAAAGCCAGAGAGAGGGAGTAAGGAGCACAGTCAGGGAAGAATGGGAAGCCAGGAGGGCGCTACTGAGCTGGTTGCCATACTGAACTGGGCGGATGGGGCTCTCCTATTGGTGTCCCTCTGAAAAACGCACCTGAGAACTGTTGCATGCAAGGACATCATCCACTAAAGTCCATCCAACCCATTCTCCAACCCCCCCACCTCCACTGAGAGCTGCTCCCCGGGATATAGACTCATGTTTCCGAGGTTTACCTGCCCTGGTTAAGTGAGCACTTAGAAAAACAGCTGAAGGTGGAATATAAACTCCTAATGGAAGAAATGAGGGGAAGAGCCTTAAACAAAAAAACAGCCCCTTACCAAGTGGAGCTTTAGAGACAGAGAGCTCTCAGTGAGCATCCTCATAGCTTTTATAGGCTTCATTACAGCACTCGCCAGGTTGTATTATATATAACCGTAAGTCTCCCTTCTACTGGTCATCATTTTCTTGTAGTCAGAGTTTTCGTCTCTGTTAAATATTCCCAGCATCTACTAGGTTGGTGCCAAAGTAATTGTGGTTTCGGATCCTGAAATTTAAATCATTATAACTAGGCTCAAACACATCTATTTTAATCAAAACAGGAACCATTACAATCAACATATTTTTGCCAATGAGAAATAAGGTTGTTTATTCTTGTAGCATAAAAATCTGTGCTTTGGGATTCAGCAAACTCTTGGAAAGCATTTTCTGTGTCCTGCTGGTTATAGGAGCATTGTCCCTGCAAAACGTTGTGGAGATGCTTGGAGAAGTGGTAAACAGTTGGTGAGAGGTCAGGTGGATATGGCGGATGAGGCAAAACTCGGCAGCCCAGTTCGTGCAACTTCTGTGCAATGTGTAGCTGGGCATCGTCAGGTGAAGAACTGGGCCCCTTCTGTTGACCAATGCTGGCTGCAGGCATGGCTGTTTTTGATGCATCTCGTCAAACAGCTGAGCACACTTCTCAGATGTAATGGTTTTGCCAGGATTCAGAAAGCTGTGGTGGATCAGACGGGCAGCAGACCACCACACAGTGACCATGACCGTGTTTTTTTTTGGTGCAAGTCTGGCTTTGGGAAGTGCTTTGGAGCTTCTTCTCAGTCCAGCCACTTAGCTGGTCATCAGTAGTTGTTGTATAAAATCCACTTTTCGTCGCACTTCACCATCCAAGAGAGAAATAGTTTGTTGTTGCTGCATAGAATAAAAGACGACATTTCAAAATGATGATTTTTTTTTTTTTTTGGTCAACTCGTGAGGCACCCACCGAACGCGCTTTTTCACCTTTCCAATTTGCTTCGAATGCTGAGTGGCCGTAGGATGGTCAGTGCTGACTTCCTGGGCAACTTTTCGTGCAGTTGTCAGGGGATCAGTTCCGATGACCCTCTCGGTTGGTCGCTGTCAACTTCCAGTGGCCAGCCACTGCCCTCCTCATCTTCCAGGCGCTTGTCTCCTTTGCAAAACTTCTTGAACCACCACTCCACTGTATGTTCAGTAGCAGTTCCTGGGCCAAATACACTGTTGATGTTACAAGTTACCTCCGCTTCTTTATGACCCATGTTGAACTCAACGAAGAAAATCACTCAAATTTGCTTTTTGTCTAACAACCTTTTCATAGTCTAAAATGCATATAAAATAAACAGCAAGTAATAATTTATTAGCCAAAAAAAGCAAGAAATGAGCATTAAAATGAAGTATAGCATAAACACATTTATTTAAGAATGCATTCCAATAGCAAATGGCAAAGCTCAACGATGTAAAACCGCAATTACTTTTGTACCAACCTAATAATAACCATGTCTAGAACACGCTTCACATAAACAGAAATGTTTGCTGAATGAAGGGAGTGTCTCTATCCCTCCCGGCTCCGTCAGTGCACACACTGTTCAAGGTCCCAGTTTTGAGTAATTATATGGTGATGAACTTTGATTATTTTCTTTCTTGAATTAGAGTTTCCAAAGAAGAGAAAAATGGCCAGGTAATTCCACAGACAGAATTTCCCATACTTACCCCTGACTGCCCTCTTCTCCCCTAACACTGAGTTTCCCCACTACGGACGAACCAAGAGGAATCTTCTAATGATGAATGTTTGTTCCATATAATACCACAACATGGGTCAAAATAAGAATTTCAGAGCAAAGTCCTATAAACAATAGCCTTCTTGAAGCACACCAAACTTGTGCCTGCTAAACACTGGAATCATCTGGCTGGAGGTCAGGCAGTGAATCACTGGAAAAATCTTCCAACTCGACTGTCAAGATGAGACGCGTTTTCTGTTCCTGGAATTATTTATTCCTAAACTCTGCCTGAATAACCTTTCCGCAGTGCTTAGTCCAAAGTTTTCAGCCACAAACTCTCATCTTCTTAAACTTTGTAGAAGCTGAACTCTTGGAGGCCCTGCTATGGTGGAACTCAACCCACCTGTTCCTGAAAACAAAGGAACTAAATGTTGGCCCAAGCAGGAAAATCTCCAATTCACTGCCTTACCTGATAGGGTCCTTTATAATTAAAGTTCTGTTAAAGCTAACTACCCCTAAAAATGACTTCAAATTAAAAAAAAAAACAAACCCTGTGTCCCTTGGTGAGAATTATACTACAATTAATACAAAGCATATAATTAAGGAACTAAACTAAACTTTACTGCGGACCTACTACATGCCAGGATCTGTTTTAAGTACTTTGTTAACCTGGTGTTAACTTAGTCTTCCTAATGGGCTTTCCTGGTAGTTCACCTGGTAAAGAATCCACCCGCAATTCGGGTGATCTGTGTTCGATCCCTGGGGTGGGAAGATCCCCTGGAGGAGGGCATGGCAACCCATTCCAGTATTCTTGCCTGGAGAATCCCATGGACAGAGGAGCCTGGCGGGCTACAGTCCACTGGGTCGCAAAGAGTCGGACACAACTGAGTGACTAAGCACAGCACAGACTTTCTAACAGTCTCAAGAGACGAGCTATGATTACCCTCATTTTACAAACAGGGAAAGTGTACCAAGGAAGGCTCCATCTTCATTCAACTAGAAAATGCCAATGCTAGGATTTGGAGGCTGGCAGTCTAGCTCTGGAGCCCGAGCTCTTAACCCCCAGGTGAAGCTGCCTCCTCCAGTGACCCTTAAAAGCCTCAATGAGATGCACCTTTTTCATTTCTCAATTAACCAGCATAGCTAGACTGATGCAGATCTGTCCATTTCATACCAGCATTTGCAACCAGATGGCTTAAAGTCATTGCAAGTGAGGCGTGATGGAAAGTGAGTCATATATTTATTACTCTAAATAGCCTTTGAGCTCTGAAATTTACAGACTAAGTCCACTTTAAGTTCTCAGGGCATGCAATTGACAGAGAAAAGGGACTTAAAGGGACATATTTCTGTTTCAAGACATCTTCAGACAAATGTATCAAGGACACGGCTAGATGAGCGCTTCCCAGTAAGTTACACCGAGCAACTTTAACCTCAAAATTGTATACATATTATCTAGTTCCCACCGCCAGTATGGAAAACGCCAAATAACCTCTGAGTTTCAAGTAGCTGCCCAGAGCCCCAAACACCGCTGGCCACGGCTCACCTGAGCATCCAGTCCTGCCCGAGGCATCGGGTACCGCACGGAACGCCACTGCCCACCGCAGGGCCAGAACTCAAACACCCCCGCTGGAGGAAGCAGAACCCTGCAGCTCGCGGGGAGGAGCTGGCAGCGGGCAAAGGTCATGGCAGAGGGTGGGCCCTTCGGGAAAGGAAGCCACAGGATCCGAGGAGAAAGGAAAGGTGCAGGAAGCGAGCGAGGGAGACAGGTGGGCAACCGAAGTGCGGGGAGGGGCCGGTGACGAAGGAGAAGGCGGGGCGGGAGTCAAAGCGCCCCGCAAGCGGGAGAGCACCAGGAGCTGCCCCGCCAGGGAGAGGGTGGAGGTCGTCTCCCGCAGCCCTCGGACCTCCGCGCGGCCCGCGCTTCCCCGGAGATCCCGCGGCCCGGGGAGGCCCGAGTCCGCCTCGGGGGCCCGCCCGGCCCTTCCGCGCCGCGCTTACCTCGGCCACGGCTGCCTCCGGCTGGGCCCCGCGCTTGGTCACCGGCTCATGCCGCGGGGCGCGGGCCACAGCCGCCCGAGCGGGATGGCGCGGAGCTCCCGGCCGCCACCTCCGGGCCGGGAGTGCGGGAACGAGCCGGGGGAGCCCCGGGAAGGCCACTGGGCTCGGCGGTCTGACACCCAGCGCACCGCGCATGCGGGAGCGGCCGGGCCGCGCCTCCTGCCGGACGGGAGGAGTCAGGGCACCGCTCAGGGCTTCTCCCTGGCAGGTGGGAGGCTCCCAGGGAAATTCAGAGGACCGGCAGCCTCCTTCACAACGAAGAAACTGCAAACTGAACAACGGTTCACTTGTAAAAATGTAGATGACAGAAATGTAACAGTCTGAGTATAATCAGTATTGATGAAGTACAACATTCCTGAAGAGTAATTTGCTAGTATCCATCAAACGCAAAAAAATTAGAAGGCGCTTGCTCCTTGAAGGAAAAGCTATGGCTAAACAGCTTATTGGAGAAGACAATGGCAACCCACTCCAGTACTCCTGCCTGGAAAATTCCATGGGCGGAGGAGCCTGGTGGGCTGCAGTCCATGGGGTCGCTAAGGGTCGGACACGACTGAGCGACTTCACTTTCACTTTTCACTTTCATGCACTGGAGAAGGAAATGGCAACCCACTCCAGTGTTCTTGCCTGGAGAATCCCAGGGACCAGGGACGGGGGAGCCTGGTGGGCTGCCTTCTATGTGTCGCACAGAGTCGGACACGACTGAAGAGACTTAGCAGCAGCAGCAGCAAACAGCTTGTTAAAAAGCAAAGACATCACTTTGCCGACAAAGGTCCGTCTAGTCAGCTATGGTTTTTCCAGCAGTCGTGTATGGGTGTGAGAGTTGGACCATAAAGAAAGCTGAGCACCGAAGGATTGATGCTTTCAGATTGGGGTGTTAGAGAAGATTCTTGAGAGTCCCTTGGACTGCAAGGAAATCCAACCTGTCCATCCTAAAGGAAATCAGCCCTGAATATTCATTGGAAGGACTGATGCTGAAGCTGAAGCTCCAACACTATGGCCACCTGATGCACTGGGCCAACTCACTGGAAAAGACCCTGATGCTGGGAAGATTCAAGGCAGGAGGAGAAGGAGCGACAGAGGACAAGATGGTTGGATGGCATCACCGACTCAGTAGACATGGGTGTTAGCAAGTTCAGGGAGATGGTGAAGCACAGGGAAGCCTGGCATGCTGCAGTCCATGGGGTCACAAAGAGCTGGACATGACTGAGCAGCTGACCTGAACTGATCAAACATAAAATGCCAGTAACTTTCCCCAACAATCCCTCTGTATGGAGTTTACCCTATGGATACTCTCAACGGACATTTTCTCAAAAATATTCATTACGGTACTGTGTCTAATAATATCAAAAACCCAAACACAACCAAAATAAACTATGGAAAACTTGATATTAATCAAAATAAATTATGATGAGAATGTAATAATGAGAGAATGCATATGTATGTTGGTATAGAAAAATCACAAACATGTTAATATGAAAACATGGTTTAAAACAGTAGACAAGGGACTTCCTTGGCAGGCCAGTGGTTAAGACTCCCCACTCCCACTTTAGGGGTCATGGTTGGATCCCTGATTGGGGAACTAAGATCCCACATGCCACCCAGTATGGCCAAAACAAAATAAATTTGTTTAAAAAAATAAATAAAATGGTAGACAAGTATGACTCTCTTTATGTAATAAAATATACATATATATGTATGCAGAAACAGAAGACTATATAGATAGATGCTTAGATTCAGGCATATATATATATGTTTTATATGTATAAAGGATATATATATACATAAACACACACATATATATATCATTTTTTCTGTAAAGAAGCCAAGAAGCAATAAACAGTTTTAAAGGAATTAATTGTGGAGGTGGAAATGGGAGGAGGAAAAACTTTGACTTTAATTTTGTTTGTTTCTGTATTATTTACATGATCTAGCCTTCATGCACAACAAAACCCCAATGTAAGACAGTGAGTGGAGTCTTAAAAATTCAATCAAAATGCAGAGTGATGTTACTGAGAAGTTAATGAAATGACCCCACTGAGCCTGTGCAGTTTACACACACTGGCTGCAGAATCCATATCCATCTGGTCCCAGCTGTACCTCAGCACCATCTGGTGGAAGCCGTCATTTAGAGCTTAAATATTCATGGGGATAATTCTGAAGCTAGATATACATTGGGGCTTCCAGCAGCAACAGAGATTCCAAGAATATTCCTGTGAGGTAATGCCTGCTTGTCACAGATCCAGAGAGACTGGGACAAGACTATTCTGGAGACAGGAAACCCACATTCTGCATCCCTACATCTAAGAGAACATTTGCTCTGCTCCCCAAACCCACATCCCCCTTAAAAATGGTAAGACATTTAGCACACACACACCACATTTGAGATATGGATAAGTGGAAAGCATGTTCACTTTCTTCTTTTTCTCTTTTTCTGTATATATATATACACACACACACACACACACACACACACACACACACATACACACACATGTTCTAAATTAACTATTCATATTTTCATTACATGACTTTCTGTGTTAAAGACCAGTGTTAGGCATCACCTTTGAAGAACCTGCCTATCTTAATTGCTTTTTATATAACCCTAAACATGCACAGTGCCTGGAACATAGAAAGTGCTAAATGAATACTTTTTGAATGAATTAAAGGGTACCCAGAATTAAAGGGTGCCCAAATGCTGGGAGGAGCTCAATAAAAAGAAAACAAAGATGCAAGTAAGATTCATCAAAGCAGAGCAGGAAGAGTGACACAGGAAAATATAAACAAATTGCCACAGAGTTCAAAAGAGAAAGTGATCACATCCAATTGGAAAGATGTAGGATGACTTTCCTGGAGGCTCAGCAGTAAAGAATCTGCCTGTAATGCAGGAGCCACAGGAGACGTGGGTTAGACCTGTTCTTGCCTGGAGAAGCCCATGGACAGAAGAGCCTGGCAGGCTATAGCCCATAGGGTCGCAGAGTTGCACATGACTGAGTGATTTAGTATGCACACAGGAAGACTTCATGTAAAAATTAATACTTTTGCTGGTCCCAGAGGATAGTTAGGATTTTGACAAGTAGAGGGTGAAGAGGGCATTCCAGGTAGAGAAAAAAAGCATAATCAAAGGCATAGATACAAGAAAGATGGAGAAGCAATCAGAAAGAGCAAGTGTTAATCCAGTGTGGCTAAAATGATGGGGCTACACTTCAAAGAGTAGAAATCATGCGAGGAATTAGAGATGAGAACGCATAGAAGCTGTGATATGCAGTGCATATACATGCATTGCAGGAGACCCCGGTTCTATTCCTGGGTCAGGAAGTTCCCCTGGAGAAGGGATAGGCTACCCACTCCAGTATTCTTGAGCTTCCCTGGTGGCTCAGACGGTAAAGAATCCACTTGCAATCTGGCAGACCTGGGTTCAATCCCTGGGTTGAAAAGGTCTGGAGGAGGGCATGGCAACCCACTCCAGTATTCTTGGGCTTCCCTGGTGGCTCAGACAGGAAAGAATCCACTTGCAATCTGGCAGACCTGGGTTCAATCCCTGGGTTGGAAAGGTCCCCTGGAGGAGGGCATGGCAACCCACTCCAGTGGGTTCTGGCCTGGAGAATGCCATGGACTGTATAATCCATGGCGTCACAAAGAGTCGGACACACTTTCACCATTCTTGGAGTTCTCTGTTGAGCACTTTTTGAAAGTGAGTTTACAACGAAGAGGCATTGCTAGTGTGGAGTTGAATCCCAGGTTTACCACTTCCTGTACATGATATCAGCTTGTAAGAATGGAGAAAGGTATATTCCCCGAGGAAGAAGACTCCGTGAAGGGATTATTCTGTTGTATTTGACGCTGGCTCAGCTTAAACAACACGGGCAGGCAGCATGGTGGACCAGAAAATATCTATCAGTACCAGAGAAAATATAATGAACTCTCTCAGAAGGACCCTGAACTCACAGAAGAAGTAAAGAAAATATACAAGGAGCCAAAAGTGAAGGTGATGTGAGAAAACTGAGGGCTGAAGTTACAGCTTGGGCAAACAGCACAGGAAGATGTGGGAAAACCCATGTAAAGCTATCAGACTGAAGTGGAAGACTGAAAAAAAACTTGCTCAACATCAGTAGCAAAATAAATAAACCAAAATAAAATAAATAAATAAGCTTGTCTCTCTTGTCCAGAGAATGGAAAAAGAAGAGTCTCTGCTGAGTCCTTAATTTCAAGCTTCACAAGGTGGGATTGAATGGACAATTCAGGCATGGTTCAGGAGGTTCCCCACCTAAAGAATAACTTGAAGTGTTACCAACCCAGATTGGTGACACCTGATGAAGGAGACAGATATCCTCTCTGGAGGGTCATGCCCTCAATGCAAGCTGTCCAAGATTCTGACAGATCAAACCCTGACAAACATAAGCTCACAATCTGGAATTACGAAGCACACGAAGAATACACCAGTCAGCAGGAACTACAAACAGCAGAAACTTAACCTGCAGAACAATAGAGAACTGGATTATGAGAAACAGATATAAAATAAGTAAGTTTACAGTGCTCAGAGACTTCAAAGATGACACACTAAATATCAGAAAGAAACAAGATGATTTTTCTCCAAAGACCGAAGAGATTGAAGAAGTACTAAATATAAAAATTGACCTTAAAAACTCAATGCGTAAGCTAAATCATAGGCTAGACACAATGAATAAACTGAGATAGAGATCTGAATAAACAAATCAGAATGCAAATTCAAGGGAAAAAAAAAACACAAGGAGATGGAATACAGGACAGGGAAGTTGAAAGAGGGGGAGAATAAACAAAGAAATCCCAGAATATATCCAGAAGCAGGGACCAGAGTAAATGAGGTAGGAGCAGTATCCAAGGAGACAGTCGCTAAGATTCTTCCACTGTTGGACAAAGATGATCATCTGTAATAGACGGACAAGAAGACGAACAGCAGACATCTCAACAAAAACAAAAGGGGACTTCCCTGCTGGTTCAGTGGTAAAGACTCTGCCCGCCAATGCAGGAGATGCGGGTTTGATCCCTGATCTGGGAAGACTCCCACGTGCCACAGAGCGATGGGCCCATGCACCACAACTACTGAGCTGGTGCTCTAGAGCCTGGAAGCGGCAACTGTTGAAGACTATGCACCCTGGAGCCCGTGCTACCCAACAAGAGAAGCCACTGCAATGAGAAGCCCGAGCACCGCAACAAGAGAGCGGTCCCCACTTGCCGCACCTGCAGCAAGCCCATGCAGAGCAAGGAAGACCCAGGACAGCCAGAATAAATCATAAATCGTTTTCCAAAAAGAATAAGAAAGAAACACATTTTCAGACAAATACTAATAGGAAGAATTTATCATCAGCAAACCCTTCCTAACAGAGTATCTTAAAAGATGTATTTCAGGAAAAAGAATATTAAAACCAGAAAGAAAGAACTGAGATGAAGTAAAGTGAAGTGAAAGCGAATGTGTTAGTCACTCAATCATGTCTGACTTTTTGCAACCCCATAGACTGTAGCCCGCCAGGCTCCTCTGTCCATGGGATTCTCCAGGCAAGAACTGGAGTGGGTTACCATGCCCTTCTCCAGGGGATCTTCCCAACCCAAGGAATCAAACCTGGGTCTCTCACAGTGCAGGCAGATTCTTTACCATCTGAGCTACCAAGGTAAAAGAGATGAAATAAAGAAGTAAAGAGATGAAGTATAGAGGTCATGAAATTGACAAACTCATGGGTAAATCAAAACAAATAGTCCTTGTATAAAACTATAAGGATAACACATTGGAAATTAAAAACGAGGCATTCACCCCCATGTTCACTGAAGCATTATTCACACTAATCGAGATACAGAAACAACCTAACTGTCTATGGAGGAAGAATGGATAAAGAAATTGGGGTATATTCATGTAGTGAAATAGTATTCAGCCATGAAAAAGAAGTAAATCCTGCCATTTGTGACAACATGGCTGAACCTCAAGGGCATTTTGCTAAGTGAAATAAGAGAAATACAAATGTTAATACTATATGATCTTTCTTAGAGGAGTGTGTGAGTCACTCAGTTGTGTCCAGTTCTTTGCTACCCCATGGACTGTAGCCTCCCCAGGCTCCTCTGTCCATAGGATTCTCCAGGCAAGAATACTGGAGTGGGTTGCCATTTCCTTCTCCAAGGGATCTTCCTGACTCAGGGAATCGAACCCGTGTCTCCTGTGTCTCCTGCATTGGCAAGGGGGTTCTTTACCACTAGTGTATCTGGGAAGCCCTGTTATTTTATATGGAATCTAAAAACAAAACAAACACACAAAAAAGTCGGCTTATAGACACAGGGAAGAGAATGATGGTTGCCAGAGGTGGGAGTGGGGAGAGGAAGAACTGGGTGAAGGGGTGAAAGGCAAAAAGAAAAAAAGGGAAAGAATTTTGTAGCAAATACCCATATATCCACCATCTATATTATGCTATTACTATTTTACGGTACTTGTCACATGTCTATCTATCTATCTATTTCCTGATCAATCATTTTTCTGTTGCATTTCAGAATAAGTTGCAGATATCAGCAGTTACATCTGAATATTTTATTGAATGTATATAGTGAACTAGAGATCAATATTTTGCAGTTCTTATTTCTTATGAGATAAAATTTATGTATAATAACATGCACATATTTTGTACTTTTTCTTTAAATTAGGGAATAACAAGAGCTTTGGCAGATGAAGGGGAAAAAGTAATGGCAGAAAAAAGGAGAAAAATTAATGGTTTTTCCTTCATACAAAAATTACACCTCCCATATACTCATATAAACATCTGAAAAAAAGAAATTAAGTTAGGAAACAAATATGCAACAGAAAGAATGAACAAAAGTAATAATTCCTCATGAAAAACTCATAAACTAGTAAAACTGATTTAAAAAAGCATTATAAGACTGTTGGTGATGAAAACAAATGTAGAACAGAAGTCACAAATATGAGGAGTAGAAGGGGAGATATTACTATACAAAGAAAAAAGAGAAGAATGTACTACTCATACATGCAAACGTATAGACCTCAAAACATCAAGCTGAGTGATATAACCCAGACCCAAAAGTGAACAAATATATCATTCCTTTGACCTGGAAACTTTAAGTGTGGAACTAGAAGTCAGAATAGCATCTGCCTGTAGGGGATTAGTAGTCCATGAGGTCACAAAGAATCGAACATGACTTAGTGAGCAAACAACAGCAACAGGGGGTTGAGAGACTTCAGTAAGAGCTTAAGGAATCGTATACAGTAATGGCAGTGTTTCACAGCATGATGGGGATATTGGTTACACAGATGTATACATTTGTCAAGGCCATTGAGTCTTACAGTGAACATCTGTCCAACTCTGTAGGTAAACTTTACCACAGTTTTTAAAAATCAATAGAATGCAATGTTTAAGCTGAAGCTCAAAAGACATCTAAGAGCCGTACTAGACCTAGATGGTATTTTTAACTCTCCTAGGGCTTTCCCTAAGTAGAATTTTTAATTTTTTTTTTTTTACTGTGTACAACTTTCATATGGTTTTAAAAACAAAAAGCATTAAAGACAAACCCAGGAAAACCAAAAAAAGTGAAAGAAAAAAAATTCTCACTCCTGTTTTTGTTTCCCATCCTCCCAATCCCCCTACCCTGTAGGCAATTACTGGTCTTAGTTTCTTTTGAATTCTTTTTCAGACTCTTTAAGCAAAAACGAAGGCCTTAAATTTTGACTTAGGGTGGTGGAGTCTGAGAAAACATGATGTCAAACCTTAAATATCCTGTTGAGAGTTATGAAGGCTTAGAACTGTTGTTAGAAATGTCCACATCAGAACTGGAAATTCTGTTTGACCTGGCCTTCATCCAAACTGGGGTCATGACTTTTCAAAACACAGTTTCCAGGGGTAAAGAACCTGCCTGCCAATGCAGGAGGTGTAAGAGACTCAAGTTCGATCCCTGGGTTGGGAAGATCCCCTGGAGGATGAAATGGCAGCCCGCTCCAGTATTCCTGCCTGGAGAATCCCATGGACAGAGGAGCCAGATGGGCTACAGTCTATAATATCACAGAGTCAGACACAACTGAAGCGACTTAGCACGCACACAACCTGACTTGGAATCTTGGCTCTGCTGTTTTTGTCAGTATGTGACTTTGGGAACGTCATTTCATCTGTTTAGGACTCAGTTTCCTCATCTCCAGCTTCCCTGGTGGCTCAGAAGGTAAAAAGTCTGCCTGCAATGCAGGAGACCTGGGTTCGATCCCTGGGTCAGGAAGAGCCCCTGGAGAAGGAAATGGCAACCCACTCCAGTGTTCTTGCCTAGGAAAATCCCGTGGACAGAGGAGCCTTGCAGGCTACAGTCCATGAGATTGCAAAGAATCAGACACAACTGAGCAACTTCACTTTCCTCATCTCTAAAATGGGGGGTGATAATGCCAGCTTCCCAGTGTGGTTAGAGTTATGAATGCTACCTGTAAATCACCCCACGTGGTGTCCCAGGCATACAAGCCATTCATGAAAAGACGGGGCAGAGGGATCAATCAGTGAAAGGCAGGAAGAGGAAAAATCCTAACCCACAGAGCACGGTTCATAGAAAGTAAACGCTGATTTCACCAACATGCTCTTTACAGAGGAACAAAGAGACAGCTTTTCCAAACAGGAGCGCGAGCACCAGGGAAGGGCCTCAAGTGAGCAGCAGTTCAGAAAGCTCCTCTGGGCTCTGAACGAAAGCATCCCTGGGGATGGGGTGGGTGGCCCTTTCATGCTTAGGGGGGAAAGGCCAACCTGGGACAGCTCGTCCCCTGAGCAGTTCAGGGCCCCTGACCTGCCTGCGGTCACGGCAAGGTCACTCTGGCACAGGATCAAGAGTAAAGGGAGCTCCTTGCCAGGAAGACGGCACCCTGGAGACAGAGACACCCCGCCCGGCTCCCACCAGGGGCCTGTTCACTTTATCCCACGCAGAGGCTGGTCCCGCGTCCCGGTCCCAGGAGTGCTGTGGGCCCCCACATCCTACGTGCGGGGAGAGTAGCCTGAACACAACAGTTTCACTCCTTTCTCCTTGTACTTTGGAAATTATCGCTCTTTTCTCCCTTGGGGGGTGTGCTCTCTCTGACATGTGTTGTTCCTTTGATTTGTTTCTCTGGCAATAAGGACAGAAGACTGAAGGCACCATCAAAAGGAGGTGCAGGTTGTTTGTTTTCACGTCCTGGGGGTGCCGAGGGCTGCGTGAGGAGCAGTCACGACTCCTCCGCCGTTCCGCAAATGACTCACAGCAGAGGCTTCTAGTTTTTCCCTGTTTCATTTTAATAGCAGGAGAGAGGGGGTGGATCACAATTTAGGGTGCATCTCGCTGGCCCCGGGGAGAGCAAGGAGCAAGGATTCTTCTTTGAGGGCAAGGCCGAGAAGGGTATCTGCCTGGCAAACAGCTTGTCCAGCATCAGTCTTCACAGTGGCTGCGGGGCCCTGTGGCCACGAGGCAGTGACCAGCTCACCTGTGCGGGCCTCGTGGCTCCTGGATCTGGCGGGGAGGGGCGCCGTCTGCCAGCTGGGGTTGGCCCTCAAGCACCTGTCGGACCCTCTGCATCCCTGGGAGGTGGGAAGGGGGGAGTGAGGGTCAGCACGGATGCTGGGCGGGTGTGGACCAACCAGCTCAGGCTGCCAGGGCCCCAGTGGGGCCAGAAGTGGGAGGGTGGGCTGAAGGGCACAGTCAGGAGGCAAGACCGCTCACCCAGGCGAAGCCGGTGGGTCTTGTCTGAGAAGACCAAGCGGAACCAGCCAGGCTCTTTGCACTCAAAGGCTTTGCCAAAGGACAGCAGCACCTTGTTCTCCAAAAATCGACGCCAGAGTTGCACCTCCTCCTCAAAGGTAGCCTTGGGCAGGTACTGGGAGGGGTAAGAGGAGCTCGGGATGCTCG
This sequence comes from Redunca redunca, assembly GCA_006410935.1. Lineage (NCBI taxonomy): Eukaryota > Metazoa > Chordata > Mammalia > Artiodactyla > Bovidae > Redunca > Redunca redunca. The sequence goes on from SJYQ01000634.1 coordinate 175,660, forward strand.
CCTGCTGGAGCGAGCTTTCCCACCACCCCACCACCTGCATTTCCACCTGCGTCACCTTCCTCAAGTCGACCCAGATGAAGAAGCCGGCCCCACGGCTCACAAAGGGGATACCCAGGGCCCGGAGGTCCTCTGAGACATAGGTGTGCGCAGCCTTGAGCCGGGCGTGGTTTTCCGGCAGATATACTTGGTTGATCCAGTCTGCGTGGGTGAAACAGAAGCGAGAAGATCAACCTCCCATCCACCCTCCACTGTGTCCCAAGAGCCGGAGCACTGAAGGAAGAAAAGCCCTGAGCTGCCCAGACTGCGTGAGCCCCACTCCGCTGGCTGACTGGGGGTGATGGGAACAGTAAGTGAAAAGCACCTTAAATCCAGGTACTCGGCCGTTCAGGAGCCCCCAAAGTCCCTCAGGACCCAGACCCTCACCAGAGGTGCACCCATTACACAGTGACACTTCCGAGTCACCCAGGCCGAGGCCCAGATCTCAGTGTGGCCACTGATGAGGTATAGGGCCTGGGACAACTTTACCTCCCTGATCGTCCCCATTTTTTAACTGACCTTTGTTTTTGGTGTCCAGTTCGATGAACTGTAATATGTACATGTATTTGTGTAAACCAACCCCCACCCCACCCCACCCCACCCCCACACACAGGCAGGCTACTGAACAGTTCCCTGACCCCAAAGAACACCCTCATGCTGTTTGAAGTCACATCACCCCCTTCCCTATAACTGCTGGTCTATTCTCCATCACTGTAGTTTTTGCCTTTTCCAGAACATTATGTAAGTAGAATCAAACAGTAATCTTTTGAGACCAGTTCCTTTCACTCAGCACAATGCCCTTGTGCTGGGTCATCGTGGGCGTTAGAGCAGCGCAGTGTCCCACCGTGTGGGTGAACCGCAGTTTGCTTCTCCATTCAATCTGCAGAAGGACGCTCGGGTTGTTTCCACTTCAGAGTGATTATGAATAAAGCAGCTATTAACATTCATGGAGAGGTTTTTCTGTGACCATAAGGGCAAAGATCTCCCTGGGCCAGGAAGATCCCCTGGAGGAGGGCATGGCACCCCACTCCACTACTCTTGCCTGGAGAATCCCATGGACAGAGGAGACTGGCGGGCTACAGTCCATGGGGTTACAAAGCGTTGGGCACAACTGAAGCGACTTAGTGCATACGCAAGGGCAAATATCTCGGAGTGGGGTTGCTGGGCCATTTGGTAAGCATGTGCTGAGCTTTATAAAGAACTGCCCAGCTGTTTTCCAAGGTGACCGTTCCATCTTATATTCCCGCCGGCAGCATATGAGAGTTCCAGCTGCTCTGTGTCCTCACCAATACTTGATACTATCACTATCTTTTTAAATTTAGCTACTACCGCAGGTGTGTAGTACCTGGTCCTCGTTTTCCTCATCTATAAAACAATGGGGAAATTACAGGTACACCTGCTTCCGAGGATTCTGGGGAGGGGTGAATGAGATGATGCATCGAGAGCATCTTGCAGGGCTCAATGAATGGTGGCGATCACAGGTAACCTTTCTATCTAAACTCACTCTCTGAACCCAGGAACAGAACCAATCTGCATAGAAAGATATACTTCCATTATAACAATTTTCCCATAATAGTGTCTGCTCTTTTCCCAGGGCTCACAGCTAAGAATAATGAGTTCACATTGATTAAGTGCCTGCTATATGCCAGGTGCCATTCTAACTGAATGACAAATTTCACCATCCCTACAAGACAGAGTCCATGATGATCCCTGTTTTGCAGATGAGAAACTGAGGCTCTGGGAGGTGAAGGAATAGGCCACGTAGTCAGGAAGTGATGGAGTGGGACATGAACCCAGTCTGGGCTCAGAGCCAGCACTCTCAAACACCACCCTAAATTCGTCTCGTGGGAGAAGTATCTACAACCCCAGGCCAGTCCCTCCCGCAACCTCAAGGGCCCAGGCCCAGGCAGTCACCACGGTCCCGGAGCAGCTGCGCCATCTGATACTGGACCAGGCCACTGAGGCCGTGATAGCGGCACAGGGAAGCCACCGCCGCGGCCACGGCCTGGTTTTCCGTGTACAGCGTGCCGAAGCGGAGCCCAGACATCCCGAAGTCCTGCAGGAGACAAGCACTGTGGGCGGTGGCCAGCCCTCCCAGAGGAAGCCGGCTCCACCCACCTCTCTGCCCTCCCGCCTCCCTGACACCCCCGGGCCAGCCAGGAACCCACCTTGCTGGTTGCCCACATCACGTGGGTCCTCTGGGGGTCAGGCAGCCTGCAGAGAGCACAGCATGGGAACAGAGGCAACACAGATCCACGGGAGCTCACAGGATGGGTTGGTCAAATGAGGAGATGGATAGAGGAACCTGGTTTCATCTCCTGAATCGCTAATTCCTCTACATGCCTTACAGCAGGGGTCAGCCCACTGCAACCCACAGGCCAAATCCATCCTGCTGTCTGTTCTTGGAAGTGAAGCTTTAGAGGGGGACAGCCAAACTCTTTCACATACATACCGTCCAGGGCTGTTTTTATACTATAATGCCAGAGTTGAGTGAACAACCATATGACCTGTAAAGCTTAAAATATTTGCCATCTGATCCAAAAATATTGCCAACCTCTGATGCAGAGAATAGTTCAAGCACCACTTCCTCAAACAGACCTCATCTGACCACCTCCCAGTAGACCAGGCCAACTGGGTACCCCAAGCCGATCCTCTGCTGTCTCCGCAGACACCTCGTTTTTAATCATCAAATGATTAGCTGTATATCTAGTTGCTGAAGCTTGTAGAAATATAACGTCCACAAAAGAAGGGCCTGTGTCTCTCTTGCTCGCTGACATATCTCCAGCACAGTGCAGCGTCTGGCCCGCAGTAGGTGGCAAGTCCCTGTCTCTCCGAGTCTCAGTCTCCCAACCCCACGTGCTGTCTGCTTGGCAGAGCCTTGTGAGGACTAGCTGAACAGAGCAAAGGAAAGTGTTAGGGGACCATTGACTGAAACCACCCTAGCCAGGCAGGATAATAGCCACTCGTGCGAGTTATCTCACAGCAAGAGAGCGGTCCCGATCAAGGACCTGGAACTGACAAGCTACTGCCTCGGCCAGAAGAATCTGGGAGCGGCCGAAAGGAGGGAGGGAGCACCAGCCCATCGTATGTCCTTCCAGCCTCCCAGAAGCCCTCACGCTGCAGATCATCTTGACTGAAAGATGCTCATGCTGCCAGGGAGAACCTTGAATTGAAACAAAAACGGGCACAAGCAAGATGACTGGCCAGAAAGCTAAGCCCATCACCATACAACCCAAGATACTGAGCCACGTGGCAGAGCGGTTCTCCTGGGTCCCTATCCCCTGCTGGTCTCCTCCCAGGTGCCCCTTCTCAATTAAGTTTCTTGCTTTGTCAGCATGCGTGTCTCCTCGGACAATTCACTTCCAAGTGCTAGGCACGAGCCCACTCTCGGGCCCTGGAAGGGGTCCCTCTCCCAGACACAAAAGGACTCAGCAGGGCTGAAAGGTCTAAACAAACATGGAACCGTCAGAATCCCCGACTGCTGTATATGCAGGCTTGACAGACGACCTGCTCCAAGTGCTCCCACAGGCGCTTTGCCTACACATGCCTGACTCAAGAATGAATCTAACTTGACTCAAACTGCATCTAACCAAAAAAAGCTCCGATAGCTGGCAGGGCTTGGCACACGCAGGGAGCCCCAGGAGTATTTACTGAATGAATGAAAGAAAATGGAGCCACTCTGGAGATGAAGGCAACAGCAGAGAGGCCCATTTCCCACCCTCCCAACCCTCCCTCATGGACTCCTAAGACCCTTCCCTGGAGCTTTTAGAAACCCCATAGAACAGCTTGAAAACCAGTGACTGGCCCTACCTCCCTTCTTCTCCTTGGGGGATCTGAAGACTGCAGGATTAGCGGGAAGGAAGAGGAATTGCCCTGCGGGGGCAGGGCTGAGAGCATCATCTCACCTTTCCAGGCTCAGGACACTGCGGTACCCAGCGGACTCCTCAAACACGGACAGCATGTAGACCTCGTCCACCATCACATGCAGCTCATGCCTGGAGGGCAGGTGTGGGGAGCGTGGGGGTGGGGGGAGAGCTTGGTTTGTTGGTTAAATGCGCACCACCCTCCCCAGGGGAAACAGTGGAAACAGTGTCAGACTTTATTTTGGGGGGGCTCCAAAATCACAGCAGATGGTGAGTGCAGCCATGAAATTAAAAGACACTTACTCCTTGGAAGAAAAGTTATGACCAACCTAGACAGCATATTCAAAAGCAGAGACATTACTTTGCCGACTAAGGTCCGTCTAGTCAAGGCTATGGTTTTTCCAGTAGTCATGTATGGATGTGAGAGTTGGACTATAAAGAAGGCTGAGCGCCGAAGAATTGATGCTTTTGAACTGTGCTGTTGGAAAAGACTCTTGAGAGTCCCTTGGACTGCAAGGAGAGCCAACCAGTCCATTCTAAAGGAGATCAGCCCTGGGATTTCTTTGGAAGGAATGATGCTGAAGCTGAAGCTCCAGTACTTTGGCCACCTCATGCGAAGAGTTGACTCATTGGAAAAGACTTTGATGCTGGGAGGGATTGGGGGCAGGAGGAGAAGGGGACGACCCAGGATGAGATGGTTGGATGGCATCACGGACTCGATGGACATGAATCTGAGTGAACTCCGGGAATTGGTGATGGACAGAGAGGCCTGGCGTGCTGCAATTCATGGGGTCGCAAAGAGTCGGACAGGACTGAGGGACTGAACTGAACTGAACTGAGGGTGGAATCAGAGAAGGCAATGGCACTCCACTCCAGCACTCTTGCCTGGAAAATCCCATGGATGGAGGAGCCTGGTGGGCTGCAGTCCATGGGGTCGCTAAGAGTCGGATACGACTGAGCCACTTCACTTTCTCTTTTCACTTTCATGCATTGGAGAAGGAAACGGCAACCCACTCCAGTGTTCTTGCCTGGAGAATCCCAGGGACAGGGGAGCCGGGGGCGCTATAGTCCATGGGATCACAAAGAGTCAGAAACGACTGAGTGACTAACACTCACACCTAGTTCAGTACAGACAGACCCAGATTCACAGCTGGCTCCGCCGCTCACTCTGAGGCTCAGTCAGCTGGGCTGAAGACAGTACCTGCACCTAATACACTGCTGAGAGGATCGCATGAGCGAGAGCATGAGGGTTAGCGGGGGCCTGGCCCCCAGAACGGGCAATAAATGACAGTTGTTACAAAAAAGACAGAACTAGCATCCCACCAGAGAACTGCTCCCCGCCCCCACCCCCTACTCTCCTGCCAGGAAGGCAGAAGCAGGTAGAAACCTACAGTGGGGTCAAGAGGGCAGCCGGCACCGCACCAAGGCTCACAGCAGAACCCTAACCCGTCACAGGCTTTGTGGGGTGAGTGTGGGGCACCTCACCTCTTGGCAAACTCCAGGTATTCCTGCAGCTCCCCTGGGGAATAGACGTCACCCAGAGGATTCTGGGGGTTGATGAGGATGAGGCCTTTGACCTTCACACCCTGAAACATCAGCAGGACAGGAGACCCTCAGCTCCTCCCCGAGGCCACAGAGTCCCAGCGGACAGGCTGGGCACTGGGCAGGATCCCGGGGAAATCTGTTCACCACTCAACATGAAATGAAGAAGGGCAAAGAATCATATCTGCAGCATCGTATCAGTTATAAAAGAAAACAAATGCAGAGACCAAAGCTCAGATGGAAATATGTCCAAACACCAGTAGAAGTTGCCTTTGTTGGTAGAAATATGGGTTGTGCTTTTAAAATTCCCACAGTGGTCATGTATGACTTTTATGACCAAGGTTAAAAAAAAAAGATAGATTGATAGATTTCTGAAAAGTGGACTGGACAGGAACCACTGGTCTCTTTCATTCTTCAGGATCCCCTCAGAGCAAGGGGGCTACCTATTCAAATCACCAGAGAGATCATTGAACCACAGACTTGTAAGCTCCATGCTTGACCCACTGAATCAAAATCAGGCTGAGCAAGGGGTAGTGTTTTTAATCAGGCTCCCTGGTTGATCCTTTGTACACCGAGAGTCTCAGGGATTTTCTCTAGTGGGAAGACCTCTGTGGGCAGGCTCCTTCTTGACCCTCAGAATGGTTCCATGCTTCCACCCTATCCCCATCCCCAACACAGAGTTCAACCCTTCTCCCTAGGAGGTCGGTCCAAGGGAAGGGGGCCTTGCCCTGCTCAGACCCACCCACTTCCAGCCTTGGGTTTAATTTGATCCCCAGACCTCAGAATTAGCTCCTTGCAGGGCCATCTCCAGCTTCTCCACTGTGAGCTGGAAGGGGCGTGTTTCCAGCCCAGTGACCTGAAAAAGAGCCACAAAAGCCACCCACCAGATTCAGTCACCTCGCTCCAGACCGGAAGGCAGGGGGTCTCACCTCCCCACTGTCGTCTCTAGCCTCCTCTTAGGACAGTCTCAGAAAACACAGGATGTGAGGGGTCACTTCCTTCTCACTGCTACCCACACATCACATCAGGTCAGGGACAGCCTCACAGCTCTTAGGTTTGGAGAAAAGCCCCCCTGAGGTCCTCTGATTGGGGTCCCTGAGCTTCCATGTGGAGGACTGCTCTGCCCTGTTCTCACCCCACCATTTCTGTGTGGTCTCCCTGGGATGCCCTTGGCTTCTACATGGACCCTAGGGGTCTCAGAGCTGAAATAGGTCCCCAGGGCACCCAGGCAAGGGCAGCCATGGCCAATGGGAGACCCCATTCTCCTTCTAGCCATGTCCCCAGAGCCCGTGGCACAGACTTCCTTTCATGACCACTGTCAAATTCAGAAGCAGGAATATCCTGGCCTACAGGAAGGTCCAGACCCACCGGGGGTCCCAGAAACTCTTACCTCACTGTCCAGATAGACACAGACCAGTCGGACGTTGCCATAGAGATACACGTGCTGCGTGATGGCTCCGTAGTAAGGGGCAGGGATCAGGAAAGCCTCTGGGGGCAGGAGTGAGCCAGGGCCTGTCACCCTCTGGCCAGGATGCCCAGAGGCCCCATCCACTGACCCTCCATGCCTCTCTAAGCCTTCAGTGTCCTTGGGGAGCATGCTTCCTCTCTTTCAGCTCCCAAAACTCTTCCTAAAGCTTGGATCCACTGAGATCAGTCCCTTTTCCAATAATTAGTAGCTAACATTTATTGAACACTTACTATGTGCAGGGTTCTGTGCTAAATACTTTTTAATCTCATTTGATCATCACAGCCACTCTGTTATTATCTTAACTTTACTGATGAGCAAACTGAAGCTTAGGTCCCTCAGAAGCACAGGACACACTGCGTCACTCTGAAGACAGACCTGGAACCAGGAGTCGAGACTGCAAGGCGATGGTCTGGGTTTGACAAATGGAAACACTTGACAGTGGCTAGAACTGCCCAGAGACAAGACGTGCTGCTCCTGGAGGAGTGGGGGCACTGAGCCAAAGGCTGAGACCACCAGGGTGGGAGGGGGTGCCACGCAGAAGACGCTGTGGATGGGGGTTGATGAGATGATGTCCAAGGTCTGCTCTAACGCAGAGGTGAAGGCACCGCCCCAGTTCTGCAGCGGTCACACCGGCCAGGCTGAGCTCCTCAGCCTTCCCTTCAGCACAACCCCCTCCCACAACTCCCAGGTCTGGAAGGAGTGGCCTTTGTCCTATATGTCCCCTCTGCTGACCACAGGGATTGGACCAGAGGTAGACATATGACCCCCGGAGCCAATGCACCAGCTGGCCAGACACCCATCACGTCCTCTGTATCTCGAGACTTTGCTCCAAGAAGCAAAGACCCTTGTGAGATGAGAATGAGCACTTGAATGCAGAGGTCACAGAGTCAGAGCTGGGTCAACAACCTGGGGCAGAGTTGAGGATGGTCCAGAAGAGGGACATCAGGGACACACATCAGGGACAGACAGAGAGTATGTGCTTCTCCTACTCTTGACTGTTCTCAAATGGGTCGGAAATTGCCTGTTAGATCCTTGCAATGAATCTTCCTTTTAGGTTCAAAATATTACAGCTTTCTGTGTGATTCTGAGAAGTAACTCAACCCCTTGGGACTTAATCTCCTCGTCCATTAAATGGGAATAAAAGCCCAGAACCTATCTCATTGAAGTTATGCTGCTGCTAAGTCGCTTCAGTCGTGCCCGACTCTGTGCGAACCCAGAGACGGCAGCCCACCAGGCTCCCCCATCCCTGGGATTCTCCAGACAAGAACACTGGAGTGGGTTGCCATTTCCTTCTCCAATGCATGAAAGTGAAAAGTGAAAGTGAAGTTGTTCAGTCGTGTCCGACTCTTATCGACCCCATGGACTGCAGCCCACCAGGCTCCTTTATCCATGGGATTTTCCAGGCAAGAGTACTGGAGTGGGGTGCCATTGCCTTCTCCGCATTGAAGTTATAGTGGGGATTAAAAGACAGAAAGTGCCTAGTCTTAGACCACTGCCTGAAACATAGTATGTGGTCAGTAAAAGTTACTAATAGTAGTTTAGAAGTTAAGCTAGTGTGAGCGGGACTCTGTTCCTGGCAGCCAACAACCCTGACCATGGCTACAGGCAACATGTCCTTGAAACGACCGTGGCTCTTGCAATAGCCGCTGCTGGCTAGCCAGTCGACATCCATTCCTAAGAAAGCACACAGATTTTTCAGCTATGACTAGCAAGAAATCCAAGGAAAGTGGACCTTCCCCCAGCCCCTGGGAATGAAGCAAGTTCGGCTTAAACCAACCAGGGTTCTCCTACCCTTTGCCAGGGACTGCTTTGGGAATAGGTTTGTGAGTCTGTTCTGGCCAGAAAGTTGAAAGGGACTCTCCTGGAAAAGAGTAGACCCATTTCCTCCCTCCCCTCAAAAAAGAGATGGGCGAAGCACAGCCTCCCTCTCTTCCCACTTCAGGACACGCTGTGATGTGAGGCTGTGGGTGCCGTCGGTGAGAGCGAGGAAAAGCCAAGGTCGTCACGGAGGTGGAGCCCAGAAGCCTGGCATCACCTTGATTTCCCTGGAACTGCCAACCCACGCTGTCTCGTCAGGGCACTAGGCTCAGCCCCCCGCGGTGGTCTAGCAGTCTATTAGGACAAAAGCATCTGATGCAGCCCCCCAGGCCCAGCAGCCGGGGTTGGCAGGGGGTGGGGGAGGTGGCGGGGTGGGGGCGCTGCAGGCCCAGGGCCAAGGTCTACTCACCCCCCGCCTCACACAGCGCCGTGGCCAGAGCAGAGAAGAGAGAGGCACAGCCATTCAGAACCACCACCTGAGGGCGACACGTCCACGGGACCAGGATGCATCTGCGCGGGAGGGAGCACAGGCCTGCAGCCTGGATCCCGGGGACACAGAGGCAGGGCCAGGCCGCAGCTCGGGGGCCATCCTGGGCACTGTCACAGCAAAGCCACGGGGCCCCCGCAGGCCCCTCCTGACTAACAGCCGAATCCATCTGTGTGGCTCATTTGTGAGGACCCTGTTCCAGTTTCACTGAGCAAGCAAGAGGGGGCTGGTCACTCAGAGAGTCCGGCCCAAAGGTGCTGGGGCAAAGAGGGGCCACAGAACAGAGCAGGGCAGAAATTACGCTGTTGCTGCTGTTTAGTTGCTAAGTCACGTCTGACTTTTTTGTGACTCCATGCATTACAGCCCACCAAGCTCCTCTGTCCACGGGGTTCTCCAGGCAAGAACACTGGAGTGGGTTGCCAGGCCCTCCTTAGGGGATCCTCCTGACCCAGGAATCTGGAAGCGTCTCCTGCCTGGCAGGCAGGTTCATGACCACTGAGTCAGCTGGGAAGTCCTGCAGAAATTATACCCAAACTCTAAATATCTAGGGTGAGGAGAAAGAAGGGAGGGGTGTCTTCCTAATTTCCATATCAAAACTAAGTGACCCCACCAGACTCCTGGTCAGCCAGAACTTGGGGAGGGAGCAGAAGAGGGGGAAAGAGCAGAGGAGGGGAGTAACTCACATTCTCCGGTTTAAGGGGTGCGGGGCTTCTGCAGTAGAAAGACAGGAACCTGGCCACTTCCTCCCGGAGGCTGGAAATCAGACAGACAGCAGTGATTGTCAGTGGGGCCTGAACTCCTCTCCCACCCCTTCCATCCCAAAGCTCCTCTGGCGAATCTTCAGGCATCTGCCATCACCCTTCTCTGCTTCCCATGAGGGGAATACAATCAGTATTTGTCTCCACTCCTTGGCCCCCACCTCCCTCCTTGGCCCCAACACTATCCACATGCATGGAAACTTTCATTCCAGTAGTTGTAGGACACCCGACAGCAGACTGTAGGAATATCACAAGTAACAATCTCTATGTAGATCTAGCTAATAGTAATAATAATAATAACACATTATCACAAAAAATGTATAATGTATAACAACATAATTATTATAACATAACTATTATCATAGTTATTGCTAACATTTACAAGCATTTGCCTTATGTAGGTATTAGAGAATTTTCCTTAATCTTCATAAAACTCCTATAACACAACTACTACTATTCCCATTTTACAGACAAAGAAACTGAGGCTTGAAGGAATTAGGTCACATGCAGATTAGCAGCAGAGTCCACACTCAAGCCCAGTGGTCTGATTCTAGGGCGACCATCCTCATTATTACAAGAGCGGGTGTCTTGGAATTACTCTTGGAATCAAGTCCTGCTCCAGCACTAAATCCTTAGGACTGCATCTGGGCCCTAGTAAGTGCCCAACAAATATAAAGGCTTATTAGTTTCATTCATCATCTCCCATCTTACCAGCAGCAGGAGTCCCCAAGCTGATTCTAGCTTCTCTAAAGCTACTGAGAAACTGGGAATAAAGACTCCTGGCCTGAAGGCCCTCCCCGTGCCTCAGACTCAGAAAGACCAAGTCTGGGGGCCTCTGAGCCGGGGCGGGACAGCCAGGAGGCATCAGTTCTCTGCAGATGCTCAACGAGACCCTGTGACCGTCAGCTCTCCAGGACCAGGCCTCAGCCCAGGGCAGGCTTTCTCAACGCAACACTATTGATGTTTGGGGCCAGATCATTCTTTGCCGTGGGGGCCATCCCGGGCATTGTAGGAAGCCTAGCAGCATCTCTGACCTCTCCCCAGTAAAAGCCAGCAGCACCCCCTCCCCCAAGTTACAAAAGCCAAAAATGTTTCCAGGTGTTTCCAGATGTCTCCTGGGAAGCAAAACTGCCCTGGAGGTGAGAACCACTGGCCCACAGGTCCTACTTACAACAGATGTCCCCTCCAGTCGGGGTACTGCAACAGGGCCGGCTCCACATGCAGCATGTCGCTCTGACTCAGCTGGGGACAGAGAGGGGACAGCAGGGCTGAGGGCCGCACACACTCATGGGTGCCCGTATCCACGCAGCACTGGGGCCTCTCAATCCAAGGGCTGCTCATCAGAGAGCAGGGGCAGGGGCAGGGGCAGGCCAGGGACAGCATTCTCATGCCCATTCTGCAGATGAGGAAACTGAGGCTTAAAAATGTCAGGTGTGGGAACTCCCTGGCAGTCCAGTGGTTAGGACTCCTGGCTGTCACTGCAGCAGGCACAAAATTCCATCCCTGATTTGGGAACTGAGATCCTACAAGCCATGCAGCGTGGCCAAAAACAGTCAGGTGATTAGGCAATGGTACAGCACTAGCAAGTGGAGAGCTGAGATGGAACAGAATTTCTGACCCCTAGTCCAGGGCTCTTTATACAATACGCCACCTAACAAAACCAGAGGGTGGATTTGCAGAGCCGGTGGAGGAGACCTCGACCCTCAGCTCCTCTGTGGAGTGACAGAAGAGGCCGCAGAATTGGGTGTCCTACTTTGGTCTTGGTTCTGAGTCCTGAAGGGACTCAGGCCACTGTCCTCCTGCAGCCTCAGCTCAACCTCCCACTTTGGAAAATGCGGCCATTTCCAGACCACCTCCCCTGCCCTGGTGCTGGGTTAGGGGCTCCCATGACATCATGCACACAAAGTCTAGGAAAGGCAGGAGCCGTGGATGGTGGAACAAAAAGGAACAGAGGGAATCAGCCACGTGTCCATAACTCCACCCTCCTCCGTTTCCCCCTCTCTCCTGAGAGCCACGCTGTCCAATACAGAGGCTGCTGGCCACTGTGGCTCCTGGCTCCTTACGTGCAACTCTCCTGAAGTGAGACACTGGATTCTGAAGACTTGTATGAAATAAGTACATAAAATATGGGGCTACCCAGGTGGCTCCGTGGTAAAGGACCCGCCTGCCAATTCTTGAGTTTGAACCCTGGATCGGGAAGATTCCCTGGAGAAGGAAATGGCAGCCTGCTCCAGTATTCTTGCCTGGGAAATCCCATGAACAGAGGAACCTGGTGGGCTACAGTCCATGGGGTCGAAAAAGAGTCAGACACGACTTAGCAACTAAACAGCAACAGCAACATGTAAAATATCTCATTAATAATTTTTATATTGATTACATGTTGCAATGGCCATATTTTAGATATATTGAACTGTATAAAATACATGATGAAAATGAATGTTACCAGTTTCTCTGTACTTGTTTAATAGAAAAATTCTAATTGTATATGTGGCTCACATTTTATTTCTACTGGACGGTGCTGAGCTGCCTTAGAGTGGGGAGGTATCTTTGGGTAGAACAGGCTTTTCAAGTCCACTCCCTGTACCCCCCTCCTATCATGGCTCAGATGCTCCCCTTTGGAAACATGCTCCTTTGGGTGAAGTATCACTCTTTCCACAGCCCCAGACTCTGATTCCTAGGCCTTGAGAGACAGGTGGTTCCCGTGGTTTGCTAGAGATGGCTCTCACTAGCTCAAGAAACCTGATTATTCTCTCTATACGTGAGTGGGCAGGGAGAGCGAAGGGCAAGGGGCAAAATAAGAGTAGGCGATTAAGATGTCCAAACTACTAGGTACAAAATATGCTACAAGGATATACTGTACCATATGGGGAATATAGTCAATATTTTATAGTAGCCATAAATGGAACATAATCTTAAAATTTTCTCTTAATATTAAAAAATTTTTTTAATTAAAAATTTTTAAAAAGATTGTGCATCACTGTTATATACCTATAACTTAAATAATACTGTATAGCAATTACACTTCAACTTCTGCTAAGTCACTTCAGTCGTGTCCAACTCTGTGTGACCCCATAGGTGGCAGCCCACCAGGCTCCCTGGGATTCTCCAGGCAAGAACACTGGAGTGGGTTGCCATTTCCTTCTCCAATGCATGAAAGTGTACTTCAACTTAAATAAATAAAATAATGTGATTATTACATTTTCAGCAATTTTTCAACATGCGCTAAAAACCAGTCATTTTCAAAAATGAAATTACATAAACTATATAGATATTGTCAATCATAAGTCAATCATAGTAAAAACAAAAGTAAAAACATAAGTAAAAATCATAGTAAAAAGAAAGGGAAAGGTACTCAGACAATACTGCTTAGGGTCGACATTATTCCACTTGGCTCCCATCTGGGCTCCGGGGGCTCTTCCCGGTCAGGTGTCCGCATTGTGGGGCCAGCACGTGACGGTGCCGTGCGCCTCTCTTCCCAGCTCTGCATGCAGTGAGAGCACAGCACGACCCAGAAGCAGCCACAGTGGGGGCATGTACACTGTGGGGGACTCCGCAAAAGCTACAGATCGGACCTCTCCGGCCCCAGGGCCAGTTGTTAAACACTGACCACACATCACTGAGTGTCTCCCCCTGAGAGCAGGGACCCAGCAGGAGGGGCTGAGGCGGGAAAGAACCAGAAGAGGAGAGGCAGCAGAACCAGAGTCGCCCCAGATGGCAGAGAACATGCTCCCCAAGGCAGAGCTGGGTCTCCTGACTCCAAGACTGGGGCAACTGAGGCAAGCAGCCAGCTCTCCAGGGGGAGCATTCCAGGGAATCCCAGAGAAGACAGCCCCTTAGAGCTGGGGATGCCACTCAGAGGTGCAGTGAGACTTACCCGTCTGGACAGCAGGTCAAAACAGAGTTTGTTCTCACTGGTACCCAAGTTAATGATGCCCTGGAGGTGAGAGGTACAGAGCCACGTAAGCACAGCAAAGGGTGCCAGCAGAAGGCTCCAGGAGCACACAAGGCAGCAAAGTGGAGCTCTGCAATCTCGGCCTTCCCACCACCCTACCCGATCTTTGCTCAAGCGCTGCCCTCCACAGGGTTCCCTGATCGCATCCCCCCATTTCTAAAGCTCTGTGCAAATGCCTTCTCCTCCAGGAAGCCCTCCTTAAAATCCCACCTGCAGGGGATATTTTCTTCTTTGGGACCCCAAAGCGCTTTAGCTGTCCCCCTTGAGAGCACTGGTCAGTTTGCATCCCAGGTCACGAAGCCTGATGTACAGGCTTTCTCTCCCCTACAAGATGGGAAGGTCCCTGAAGACACCACATGCCCAAGACACACACTGAATCTCTCAAGAGGCTCAGTTTACAGGCTGCCAGAATGTGTACACAGTAAACTGGTGCTCTGGCAGGAACAGGAAGAAGGATGAATATACAACAAGAAGAGGCCCTGGGCTGGTGGAAAATCTCCCTGGGGTGGGGACCCATGCCACATTACACAGCATCCAGATTCCAAACCCATAAGGCACTGTTTCCATAGGACAAGGAGGAGGGCAGGCACAGCTCAAGTTGCCCCTTAGAGAGTCCCTGAAAAGACTCATGCACAGCTAATTCCTGACCCCTAAGGTAGTAGAGGCGATGGGGAAGGAGGGAGGATGAAAGAGTAGAGCTTCACTGGGCCCAGCTTATGACAAATAAAAGGCAGTGCTTCTTCACGCCCCGGGGAGAAAACCTATAGGATCTTCCCTACCACCAATCCATCGCCAAATCCTGTCACTTGTACCTGCAGATACAGGCACAGTCCAAGCAGTTCTCCTAGACTGCTAAGCCACCAGTCTCTCTTGTCTGCATTATTGCAATAGCTTCCCTCCTTCCTTTCCTGATCATTCCCTCATCCCCATTCTCCCCGAGTTGAATCTCCATCCAGCAGTCTGAGTCATCTTTTTAAAAGAATAATCAGATCCCATTGCTCTTCCCTTGAACACTTTCCATCCCATTTGGTCTAGAATCAGAAGCCTCACCACGAGACCCTACAGATCTAGTACCACCCCTGCCCCCATTTCCTTTCTGACCTCATGCCAGCCTCCAGCCATAAGCCCCTCTGCTGTCCCTTGACCTGCTCTGGGGACTTTGTTCTGGCTGTTCCCTCTGCCTGGAATGCTTCACCCAGGATAACTACGAAGCTCACTCCCTGTGACAGGCAGCCTCCAAGATGGCCCTCAGTGGCCCCCTACCTCCTGTTGTTCAGAGCCTTGCATGATCCCTTCTCCTTGAGTGTGCATAGACCTAGTGACCTGCTTCTAATGAAGCAAACGTGCAGAAGTGATGGGATGTCACTTCCAAGACGAGGTTACAGTCTGTGGCTCCCATCCTGGGCCCTCCTGACCTCTCATTCCCTCTTCCTCCCTTGGATCGCTTGCCCCAGGGGAGCCAGCTGCTGTGTCATGAAGCAGCCCCATGGAGAAGACCATGTGGGAAGGAACCGAGGCCTGCCAATAACCATGTGAGTGAGTCTGGAAAGGGATCATCCTCCTGCCCACTCGGTAATCATGTGAGTGAGCCTGGAAATGGATGATTTCCCTGCCCCACCGAGTCTACAGATGAGACCACAGCCCCAGCTTCATCACAATTTCCCAGAATAGCTTCAGCCTGAAGCACCACCCGGACTCCTGAATTCCAGAAACTGTGATCTGTTTCGTTTAAACTGCTAAGATCTGAAACACTTTGTTACACAGCAAGAGATAACCAATACAATCTCTTACTTTTTCCAGGTCTCTGCCCCAATGTCACCATATTAAAGTGGCCTTCTGTGACCACGTCACCTAAATAGCAACACCCCCAGCCCACCCACCAGGCTCTGCCTTATTCCCTGCTTTATTTTTCTCTACAACACTAACCACAACATATTTCATATATTTATGTCTGGTCACTGCCCGTGTCCCATATTATCTTATAAACTCCATGAGGGCAAACTTTATTTTTGTTCATGGCTGTAATTCTGGCATATAGAACAGTGCCAGCACGTGGCACATGGTCAATAATAAAAATTATTAAAGGGTTATTTGTGCCAGCTCTCTGTGCTCTGAAGGTATTACTAGTAATAATTTAT